>JAHUYU010002590.1:0-19554 GCA_030439765.1 Tripidium arundinaceum | reverse complement strand
TCCTAAGAAATAATTACGTAATTAGCAAAAGCACAGGCATTGCTAAGAGAAGAAATGATAAGCCCATATCATGCTTTTCTGAAAAGGAAGTTATAGAAATGTCTCGACAAGAGAACAAGGGCTCATTTGTTCATCCAATTTCCCCCTGCGTAGAATGTGCATAAAAACTAATAAAGCTAAGACAGATACGAAGGAACAATTTCGCATCTCTTTACATCATATAATGTGTCCAGACCTGTAGAGCATGAGGTGGTCAATTTTACACATTAAATTAAAAATCCCTAGTTGAACTCACAGCAGCAGTAGGGGAACCATTCGCGTATGCAGTGCGAACAGAGAACATATTTTCATGACACAAATTCAGACAAGCTAGTAACTCGGAGCAACTGAAATGTACAGTCCAGGCAAACAAACATCACCGACCAGAGAACTTAACTTCCAGGACCAGATTCTAATGGCTTTAGAAACATAAGTACGTTTTTCCCGCTCGATCAAACCCTAGCATAGGCGAGGGACAAATCGCGCCTTTTTTTTTTTTTGGAAGCCAAATGTGTGGCGCATTATTTAGAAGGCGCGATTGGTCGAAACAGGGAAATGCATTCTATGCGCAAGCAATGGAGGTAAGACGAGGACGCACCCTGTTGCGAGCCATGGCGAACGCAGCGGAGGGGGACTTGCCGCGCGGCACCCCAGAGAGAGGGGAAGAGACGAAGAGGGTTTATGCTGCCTCCATGAAAACCCGCTCGAAGCCTGGGGTAAGCTGCAGGAGTTGACTGACGGTTGAATACCTCAACTCAAGCCAAGGCGCGGGGCGGAGCGAGGTGGCCGGGTGGGGGAGCCGGGGAGGAGCAGCCCCTAGCGAGACGAGGACGGAGGCGGCGAGGGGGACAAGAGACGCCTTCAGCCGGCGTGGAGGAAGGAAAGAGGAAAAGAACATGCGAAAACGAAAAGGAAAGGAAGAGAGTGGGCCGGGCCGTTCCGGCCGAAAACGATTAGTTAATAGCCCAGCAGGGAAGCCCAAACTCGTCGCCGTCGCCTTCTTCCTCCTTCCATTCCTAAGCTTCTGCTTCGCACCCACACAAGGAGGGAGACAGACCCCAACACCGTCGACGAAGAGGAGGCCGGAGAGAGGATGATACTGGCCGTGCTCTTCGCCAACTCCGACGGGAACATCCTCATCGAGCGGTACTTTACCCCCCTCTCCCTCCTCTCACTCCGCAGAGATCTCATCTCGATCTCGCCCCCTTGACGAGATCTACCGTCTCCCTAACGCAGATTCCATGGGGTTCCCGCCGAGGAGAGGCTCCACTGGCGCTCCTTCCTGGTGAAGCTCGGATCCGAGAACCTCAAGGGATCCAAGAACGAGGAGCTCCACGTTGCCTCTCACAAGTACGTTCCGTGATCATCTCCCTACACACCAAATTTACCTTTTTCATTCTTATTATAGTTATTATTATTAGGCTTCTGGCCCTTTTGGTTTTATATCGGAATCAACAGTCTCTTTTGGGAATTAGCTACAGGGGGAAAAGGGAAAAAAAAGTATGGTACTGTTATCAACTGGTTACTTTTAACTTGTTTTGTGGACAGGGGTAAACCCAGCTTTTATTTATAGAAAGCTCAGAGTAACATTACATCGTCTGCAATTACTTTTAACTTGTTGCTGCCATAATAAATTGATGATTAAAAACAAGCATGAAAGATGTTCACAAGTCAAGTCCCAGCTTATCAGCTGTAGTACGAATTAACCATATGCTAGAGGGTTAGAGGCAATTGGTCTCAAGTACATGTATCCCTTCCTGAGTCCCAGTCTTATGGTTGTTACTGAATAACGCTCGCCCTCTCAACCAATATATTAGACTGTTGTTCCATCACTGTTAATCCTTGATGCTACCCAGGTCGGTATCTATTGTTTATACCACGATCGGGGACGTCTGCCTGTACATTGTTGGCAAGGATGAATATGATGAGCTTGCTTGTAAGTCACAATTTTCTGATAACCTTTTGTCTTCATCCATTTCAAATCTTTGCCATCTTACATTGTTTTTAACTTAAACTGCCTTTTACCATTTTAGTGGCCGAGGGGGGTAAAGTACCGCTCGATGAGGATGTTCCCGTCGGAGTTGGCGAAGAGCACGGCCAGTATCATCCTCTCTCCGGCCTCCTCTTCGTCGACGGTGTTGGGGTCTGTCTCCCTCCTTGTGTGGGTGCGAAGCAGAAGCTTAGGAATGGAAGGAGGAAGAAGGCGACGGCGACGAGTTTGGGCTTCCCTGCTGGGCTATTAACTAATCGTTTTCGGCCGGAACGGCCCGGCCCACTCTCTTCCTTTCCTTTTCGTTTTCGCATGTTCTTTTCCTCTTTCCTTCCTCCACGCCGGCTGAAGGCGTCTCTTGTCCCCCTCGCCGCCTCCGTCCTCGTCTCGCTAGGGGCTGCTCCTCCCCGGCTCCCCCACCCGGCCACCTCGCTCCGCCCCGCGCCTTGGCTTGAGTTGAGGTATTCAACCGTCAGTCAACTCCTGCAGCTTACCCCAGGCTTCGAGCGGGTTTTCATGGAGGCAGCATAAACCCTCTTCGTCTCTTCCCCTCTCTCTGGGGTGCCGCGCGGCAAGTCCCCCTCCGCTGCGTTCGCCATGGCTCGCAACAGGGTGCGTCCTCGTCTTACCTCCATTGCTTGCGCATAGAATGCATTTCCCTGTTTCGACCAATCGCGCCTTCTAAATAATGCGCCACACATTTGGCTTCCAAAAAAAAAAAAAGGCGCGATTTGTCCCTCGCCTATGCTAGGGTTTGATCGAGCGGGAAAAACGTACTTATGTTTCTAAAGCCATTAGAATCTGGTCCTGGAAGTTAAGTTCTCTGGTCGGTGATGTTTGTTTGCCTGGACTGTACATTTCAGTTGCTCCGAGTTACTAGCTTGTCTGAATTTGTGTCATGAAAATATGTTCTCTGTTCGCACTGCATACGCGAATGGTTCCCCTACTGCTGCTGTGAGTTCAACTAGGGATTTTTAATTTAATGTGTAAAATTGACCACCTCATGCTCTACAGGTCTGGACACATTATATGATGTAAAGAGATGCGAAATTGTTCCTTCGTATCTGTCTTAGCTTTATTAGTTTTTATGCACATTCTACGCAGGGGGAAATTGGATGAACAAATGAGCCCTTGTTCTCTTGTCGAGACATTTCTATAACTTCCTTTTCAGAAAAGCATGATATGGGCTTATCATTTCTTCTCTTAGCAATGCCTGTGCTTTTGCTAATTACGTAATTATTTCTTAGGAAGTGGTGATTTTGCTGTTGGATGTTGGGCCTTCGATGCATGGGGTGCTGCAAGAGGTCAAGAACATATGCTTGACTCTTGTGCATAAGAAGGCAAGCACATGTTCTTTCATGCATCATCGAGCTTCCTCAATTAATGCTACTGCCTATAGTTTTGCGAGCAAACCATCTCAGATTGATAGCTACTTGTGCAGCTAGTTTATAACAGGAGCGATGAAGTCGGTATTGTCCTCTTTGGAACTAAAGGTTAGTTATTTATAGTTGCATCAACTGTTTCTATTTGTACCTCAAATCTATTGATTTGTTGATTTTCTATTAGATTTTGGAAACTATTGGCTGAGCCCTTTTTCTTGTTTGTTTGAAGAGGTTCGAACTGGTTGTCATCTTGTAAGCACTTTATAACCATTCAGAACGAATGTAGATACATTTTTTTTTACATTCTCTGATTAGGAACCCTCGCTTTTCATTACAAAGAGAAGGCATGAAAACAGTGTTTTTGAGATAAATTTTGATCAAACAGAATAAAACTGTGTTCAATGAAAAACAGTAAAACTTGTTTGTGCACTTGAATCATGTGTTGAGACAATAACTTCAGTTTCATAGGAATCAACATGATATAGATTTCAAGACAAACTCAGCGCTCCAGAGACAACTGCTATTAAATTAGTCAACTTCTTTTTGGTACTATATGGGCTTTAATGCAAGGATTGTTTACGATAAATCTATCTTTCCTACTATATTTCATTATGTCACTTCAAGGAATGCTTATATTATGAAACTGCTCGAAGTTACAGTGACTGAATGTTTGCTTAACAATGACAAAGGTTTGCACTTTTATTCTTTTGGCTATACATCTAGAATCGGTGGAGATTTTGGAACACTCTTCTTCTAGTTAGACAAACGATATTCAAAATTATATTGCTTGTACATCAGTCACGAACACTGTCAGCATTTTATCTTTATTGTTTCTGAAAGTTAAGAATTTATGGAGTACATTTCCCTGATCTATTCAGGAACATGCAATGAGCTTGCAAAGGAGCTTGGGGGCTATAAGCATGTGACGGTCACACATGATATTAAAGTCGTAGATGAAGGGACGGCACAGGCTCTGCAAAACCTTCCATTAGGATCTGCCCCTGGTGATTGTATCCATGAAATAGCAGTAGGTTTGATTTTATCCTAATACTAACTGTTAATCCCTCCGTCCCAAATTATAGGTCGTTTTGGCTTTTCTAGGTACATAGATTTTGCTATGCAGTATGCATCTAGATATATGCTATGTCTAGATACATAGTTTTTACAGCGCTATAATTTGGAACCGGAGGGACTAAGTATCTGTGCTGCTACACTACATAAACTGTGTGTCTCTAGTTCCACTTTCTTAATATTCCCTTTATATGTATGTGCTTGATAATCTTAAATCATATGTAGACAGTTTGAATTAAAGTAGCATTTCTTAGGTTGTCCTCCATCTTTGAGTGTTTGCATTTTCTGTAGTTCCCTTTGTTAGTTTTATTTACTGACATCAGTGATTTAACTTTTTTTGGTCCTTTATGTAGCGGTTCCTGCCTATTGATTGGAATACCAAACTGATTTCTCATGTGCTTCTTCTTTATATGTGTCCTGTAATTATTATGTATAGAACTATACATCTATGGTTTATTTAGTTTAAGTTGTTTTCGTGATTTCGTTTTGATTATAGCCTTGTTTTGTTCTGATGGAATCTGACCAAATTCAGCGTAGAAATTCCTTGACTAAAGCAAAGTTCTGGATTCTATTGTTGTTGGTTTGGATATGGTGATGAGGAAATTTGGTAATACCAAAGGGAAGCGGAGGCTCTGTTTAATCACCAGTGCACAGGATCTGTTAAGAGATCCGCCTGTGGGGACTAAAGAAGAACAGGTGGACACCATTTCAGACATGTTGAAAAAACACAATATCAAGATGGAGTGCATTATCTTCAGAGAACCGGGAGTGCATCATAATGCTGTAATGGAAGAAAACGACCGATTATTGTATCAGTTCAGAAATAGATCAGTTGCAAAGGTAGTTCAGGTTGACAGCCCAACATCGCTGTTGGGTGCTCTCAAGACAAGAAATGTGCTTCCAGTTACCGTCTTCAGGGGAGACCTGGAAGTGAACTCCAATTTTAAAATAAAGGTAGGCCCAGTTCGTTTGTCAGTTATATGTGATGTTCCATCAGTTACAGAGGTTCATAATAATTTAAATCTTCTGCTTCAGTTTGCAAGGTTTTTTGAGACTATTAGATTTGAGGTGATTGCGTTAGCATGTCCATATTACTCGCAATCATGACTGATATGGATGCCCATGTTAATAGGTGTGGGTCTATAAGAAAACAGCTGAGGAGAAATTCCCCACTTTGAAGAAGTATTCGGACAAGGCTCCTCCAAGTGATAAATTTGCCTCTCATGAAGTCAAAGTTGATTATGAGTACAAGAGCGTTGTTGAACCAGACAAAGTTGTTCCACCAGACCAGAGGATTAAGGGGTATCTTTATGGTCCTCAAGTTGTTCCTGTATCAAATGCTGAATGGGAGGCAGTCAAGTTCAAGCCAGAGAAAGGTGTCAAGCTTCTAGGATTTACAGATAGATCCAATGTACCAAGGTATGCTTTAACCTTTAGCTTGGTTTCTAAGTCTCTAAATGTTGTTCTTCGGTGCTTGGTTTGTAGTTGTTGTTGTGCTTTCTGCATTATCATTAGTCTTGACATCAATGTTAGACATGATCATTAAATTCTGCTATCAGCTAATGATCTGGAAACCTCTCCTTTTCTTTTTGCTAGAGATGCCTCTTCTCTTACTACCACATGCATCATTGGTGATAGTAATCGTTTCTTATTGCTACAGATGGTTAGATAAATCGCAAGACCAAGTATTGTATATTCTTTTTTCTCGAACACGCAAGGAAAGTGTGCATCATTTCATTAATGGAGAAAAGAGTAACTGTACAAAGGAGGGAGAACCCCCCCCCCCCCCCCCCAAGGGAAACACTAGACCCCCAGAACAACTAGCCTTCCACAGCTAACATGACCTGTCACTGTGAGACACAAGGCCAAAGAAACTAGTTGAGTAGAGGCTAGGCGACAAAGAGCACTCAACAGAAACTTAGGGAAAATTAACCCACAACAAGCGACCCAGCCAGCAGCTCCTTCATAATGTCTGTTTGGGGTCTTCAAGGCCAATCATTTGAAAACCTTGCAAACATAAACCTGTGGTGAGATACTGAGATGGCTGAGTTGATCTATAAATTGAACATAGCCATACAGAGTGATCTGGCTTGACTGTAGACAAGAGGGAAGGAAGAACCTCTCCTCAGTCCTCACCCAGTCCTGCCTGCATCAGTGAAGCTGAATTGTTATTGGTTTATTTCAACAGATGAAACCTGTCTACTTAATTTTATTCTTGGGTGCATATTGTAATATTTTTATGAAAAAAATGTTGTAAAAATTCATCCTGGTGCATTTTTGGTTGACAGCTTATTAACCCTTCTCTCAACCCCCTGTAGAGTTAAGTTCTCTTAGCTTTCTGCTGTTTTGAGTCTTGCCACTATGTTCTAATATTTTGACTATCATGATAGCTGTATACTTTTCATTATTTTTACTGAGGTCTTTCCTTTGCAATTTGGACTATCTGTAAAGTGTGTTTTTATTTATATTTGTAAAGCTGCACATAAAATGTCTTTTGATGTTCTGTAGTCTGTAACCTGCATGCTTTCATGTTCTGTAAAGTGTGCTTACAAGTAATGGTTCCTTTTTTCTACTTCAACAGGCACCATTTTATGAAAGACGTATGCTTGTTTATACCTGAACCAGGCAACATTAAAGCAACTCTTGCAGTTTCTGCCATAGCAAGAGCAATGCATCAAATGAACAAGGTTGCTATTGTGCGGTGTGTGTGGAGGCAAGGTCAAGGGAATGTTGCTCTTGGTGTATTGACACCAAATATTTCTTCACTGAACAATGTCGTAAGTATTATATTTATGCCGTTTACATTTGAAAGCTTTGATGAATGCTCAATCAATTCTTTACTATATGCTGCAGCAAGATTCCTTTTACTTCAATGTGCTCCCATTTGCTGAGGACATCAGAGAGTTTCAGTTTCGATCCTTTAGCAGCCTGCCATCATCATCTCAGCCCACTGAAGAACAACAAGAAGCCGCAGATAACCTAGTGAAGATGTTAGACCTAGCACCACCTGGAAGAGAGGTCCTCAAGCCTGAGTTTACACCAAATCCCATGTTGGAGGTACTATTTTTCATGGTAGAACATCATGTGGAATGCATACATGGTCCTATTTGTTATTCTATTTTCATCTATTCCCTACATTAATGTGCCTTTAGTAAGGTATTGACTTAGTGCAAAAATACTGTGGCTGTTTCCAACAAAAATCATGACATTATCAACAAGATGTGCAGTTGTGCACTGCTGTAGGCTTTTGACAAATACCGTGTCCCACTTAAAGTGGAAATAATTTTACATGTCAAATGGTAAGTATGATCGCTGTATTTGTGTCCATTCTGCACCAATTGTCATCCCAAAGAAAAGTTCGACCAACATTAGAGAATTAAGAACATAGCAGTAGGACTTTATGGCACAAGAAGGGGTATGGGAGGATGGAGTGTTATATGTCGAACAAAATAACCTGAAGTTCAGAATTTATGCAATAACCAAACATTTCTGCAATACCATTGGATCTTGTGCATGTGGTAGTGTGTGGGTTGCACACTTGCACTGCTTGTTTTATTGATTATGGTATATTGTCCCCTTTCAGAGATTTTACAGTTACCTTGATCTCAAGTCAAAGCAGCCAGATGCAAATGTCCCACCACTTGAAAGATCTCTAAGGAGGATAACTGAACCTGATCCTGATGTGATTGGCCAACAAACACAATTAATCCAGAATTTAGGCAAAGCTTTTGAGCTGAA
Source organism: Tripidium arundinaceum (assembly GCA_030439765.1). Lineage (NCBI taxonomy): Eukaryota > Viridiplantae > Streptophyta > Magnoliopsida > Poales > Poaceae > Tripidium > Tripidium arundinaceum. Next base: position 11,334 of record JAHUYU010002590.1, on the reverse strand, counting down.
GGAGAACCCCAAGGTTAGATGCAAATATTTGTTATATTGAATTTGGTCCAATTTTACCAAAAAAAAAAACTACATCATTTGAGTTGTCTAATTGATTACAGAAAAAGAAAGGACGAACACAGGACATATTGGCATATACTGGTGCAGGTGATCAAGCTAAATCTGTAGAAGAGCCAAGTAGAGAAGGACAGAGTTCTGGAAAATACACATCCTCCAACAGAGAAGGTTGGGGCGATCAGAGATTCAAATCCAGTTCAAGATTTTGAGGCCATGCTGGCTAAGAGATCTAGCTCAACTTGGGTTCAGAAGGCTATTGAAGATATGCAGAATTACATAGCAGCTTTGTTACAAAAGTCTAGTGATGGGAGTAACTACCAAAAGGCACTTGAATGTTTTGCTGCTCTGCGGAAGGCCTGCATTATTGAACAGGTAAGCACTGTAGGGGTTTATTTTCATGAGTACATGATAGTTACATGAGCCAATGTCATAAGATTTATGGCAATGCCACATGGGTAGGTTGGTTCTGATTGGATCCACTAGTGCTAAAATAGTTAGCAGCTAAAATTAGTAGGTATGGTTCAAAACAGGCCTGCTAATACAAGCATGCTTGCTGGGTCTCCTTAAAATTGGGCAGTTGTCGTAGCAAATTAGCTATTGCCAGTTTTGCCAGTCTGTTTGTCTCTGTTTACACTGGGCGTCATTCATGATCAGGAACCACAGGAATTCAACGAATTCCTAACAAAGATTTACGAGAGATTGAAGGAGGGTGATGCTGCCAAGTTCTTTCAACTTCTCTTCTCAAAAAATATTTCACTTATCAGCAAACGAACTGGGCCTACCTTTATTTTAAAATTGGAGTTCACTTCCAGGTCTCCCCTGAAGACGGTAACTGGAAGCACATTTCTTGTCTTGAGAGCACCCAACAGCGATGTTGGGCTGTCAACCTGAACTACCTTTGCAACTGATCTATTTCTGAACTGATACAATAATCGGTCGTTTTCTTCCATTACAGCATTATGATGCACTCCCGGTTCTCTGAAGATAATGCACTCCATCTTGATATTGTGTTTTTTCAACATGTCTGAAATGGTGTCCACCTGTTCTTCTTTAGTCCCCACAGGCGGATCTCTTAACAGATCCTGTGCACTGGTGATTAAACAGAGCCTCCGCTTCCCTTTGGTATTACCAAATTTCCTCATCACCATATCCAAACCAACAACAATAGAATCCAGAACTTTGCTTTAGTCAAGGAATTTCTACGCTGAATTTGGTCAGATTCCATCAGAACAAAACAAGGCTATAATCAAAACGAAATCACGAAAACAACTTAAACTAAATAAACCATAGATGTATAGTTCTATACATAATAATTACAGGACACATATAAAGAAGAAGCACATGAGAAATCAGTTTGGTATTCCAATCAATAGGCAGGAACCGCTACATAAAGGACCAAAAAAAGTTAAATCACTGATGTCAGTAAATAAAACTAACAAAGGGAACTACAGAAAATGCAAACACTCAAAGATGGAGGACAACCTAAGAAATGCTACTTTAATTCAAACTGTCTACATATGATTTAAGATTATCAAGCACATACATATAAAGGGAATATTAAGAAAGTGGAACTAGAGACACACAGTTTATGTAGTGTAGCAGCACAGATACTTAGTCCCTCCGGTTCCAAATTATAGCGCTGTAAAAACTATGTATCTAGACATAGCATATATCTAGATGCATACTGCATAGCAAAATCTATGTACCTAGAAAAGCCAAAACGACCTATAATTTGGGACGGAGGGATTAACAGTTAGTATTAGGATAAAATCAAACCTACTGCTATTTCATGGATACAATCACCAGGGGCAGATCCTAATGGAAGGTTTTGCAGAGCCTGTGCCGTCCCTTCATCTACGACTTTAATATCATGTGTGACCGTCACATGCTTATAGCCCCCAAGCTCCTTTGCAAGCTCATTGCATGTTCCTGAATAGATCAGGGAAATGTACTCCATAAATTCTTAACTTTCAGAAACAATAAAGATAAAATGCTGACAGTGTTCGTGACTGATGTACAAGCAATATAATTTTGAATATCGTTTGTCTAACTAGAAGAAGAGTGTTCCAAAATCTCCACCGATTCTAGATGTATAGCCAAAAGAATAAAAGTGCAAACCTTTGTCATTGTTAAGCAAACATTCAGTCACTGTAACTTCGAGCAGTTTCATAATATAAGCATTCCTTGAAGTGACATAATGAAATATAGTAGGAAAGATAGATTTATCGTAAACAATCCTTGCATTAAAGCCCATATAGTACCAAAAAGAAGTTGACTAATTTAATAGCAGTTGTCTCTGGAGCGCTGAGTTTGTCTTGAAATCTATATCATGTTGATTCCTATGAAACTGAAGTTATTGTCTCAACACATGATTCAAGTGCACAAACAAGTTTTACTGTTTTTCATTGAACACAGTTTTATTCTGTTTGATCAAAATTTATCTCAAAAACACTGTTTTCATGCCTTCTCTTTGTAATGAAAAGCGAGGGTTCCTAATCAGAGAATGTAAAAAAAAATGTATCTACATTCGTTCTGAATGGTTATAAAGTGCTTACAAGATGACAACCAGTTCGAACCTCTTCAAACAAACAAGAAAAAGGGCTCAGCCAATAGTTTCCAAAATCTAATAGAAAATCAACAAATCAATAGATTTGAGGTACAAATAGAAACAGTTGATGCAACTATAAATAACTAACCTTTAGTTCCAAAGAGGACAATACCGACTTCATCGCTCCTGTTATAAACTAGCTGCACAAGTAGCTATCAATCTGAGATGGTTTGCTCGCAAAACTATAGGCAGTAGCATTAATTGAGGAAGCTCGATGATGCATGAAAGAACATGTGCTTGCCTTCTTATGCACAAGAGTCAAGCATATGTTCTTGACCTCTTGCAGCACCCCATGCATCGAAGGCCCAACATCCAACAGCAAAATCACCACTTCCTAAGAAATAATTACGTAATTAGCAAAAGCACAGGCATTGCTAAGAGAAGAAATGATAAGCCCATATCATGCTTTTCTGAAAAGGAAGTTATAGAAATGTCTCGACAAGAGAACAAGGGCTCATTTGTTCATCCAATTTCCCCCTGCGTAGAATGTGCATAAAAACTAATAAAGCTAAGACAGATACGAAGGAACAATTTCGCATCTCTTTACATCATATAATGTGTCCAGACCTGTAGAGCATGAGGTGGTCAATTTTACACATTAAATTAAAAATCCCTAGTTGAACTCACAGCAGCAGTAGGGGAACCATTCGCGTATGCAGTGCGAACAGAGAACATATTTTCATGACACAAATTCAGACAAGCTAGTAACTCGGAGCAACTGAAATGTACAGTCCAGGCAAACAAACATCACCGACCAGAGAACTTAACTTCCAGGACCAGATTCTAATGGCTTTAGAAACATAAGTACGTTTTTCCCGCTCGATCAAACCCTAGCATAGGCGAGGGACAAATCGCGCCTTTTTTTTTTTTGGAAGCCAAATGTGTGGCGCATTATTTAGAAGGCGCGATTGGTCGAAACAGGGAAATGCATTCTATGCGCAAGCAATGGAGGTAAGACGAGGACGCACCCTGTTGCGAGCCATGGCGAACGCAGCGGAGGGGGACTTGCCGCGCGGCACCCCAGAGAGAGGGGAAGAGACGAAGAGGGTTTATGCTGCCTCCATGAAAACCCGCTCGAAGCCTGGGGTAAGCTGCAGGAGTTGACTGACGGTTGAATACCTCAACTCAAGCCAAGGCGCGGGGCGGAGCGAGGTGGCCGGGTGGGGGAGCCGGGGAGGAGCAGCCCCTAGCGAGACGAGGACGGAGGCGGCGAGGGGGACAAGAGACGCCTTCAGCCGGCGTGGAGGAAGGAAAGAGGAAAAGAACATGCGAAAACGAAAAGGAAAGGAAGAGAGTGGGCCGGGCCGTTCCGGCCGAAAACGATTAGTTAATAGCCCAGCAGGGAAGCCCAAACTCGTCGCCGTCGCCTTCTTCCTCCTTCCATTCCTAAGCTTCTGCTTCGCACCCACACAAGGAGGGAGACAGACCCCAACACCGTCGACGAAGAGGAGGCCGGAGAGAGGATGATACTGGCCGTGCTCTTCGCCAACTCCGACGGGAACATCCTCATCGAGCGGTACTTTACCCCCCTCTCCCTCCTCTCACTCCGCAGAGATCTCATCTCGATCTCGCCCCCTTGACGAGATCTACCGTCTCCCTAACGCAGATTCCATGGGGTTCCCGCCGAGGAGAGGCTCCACTGGCGCTCCTTCCTGGTGAAGCTCGGATCCGAGAACCTCAAGGGATCCAAGAACGAGGAGCTCCACGTTGCCTCTCACAAGTACGTTCCGTGATCATCTCCCTACACACCAAATTTACCTTTTTCATTCTTATTATAGTTATTATTATTAGGCTTCTGGCCCTTTTGGTTTTATATCGGAATCAACAGTCTCTTTTGGGAATTAGCTACAGGGGGAAAAGGGAAAAAAAAGTATGGTACTGTTATCAACTGGTTACTTTTAACTTGTTTTGTGGACAGGGGTAAACCCAGCTTTTATTTATAGAAAGCTCAGAGTAACATTACATCGTCTGCAATTACTTTTAACTTGTTGCTGCCATAATAAATTGATGATTAAAAACAAGCATGAAAGATGTTCACAAGTCAAGTCCCAGCTTATCAGCTGTAGTACGAATTAACCATATGCTAGAGGGTTAGAGGCAATTGGTCTCAAGTACATGTATCCCTTCCTGAGTCCCAGTCTTATGGTTGTTACTGAATAACGCTCGCCCTCTCAACCAATATATTAGACTGTTGTTCCATCACTGTTAATCCTTGATGCTACCCAGGTCGGTATCTATTGTTTATACCACGATCGGGGACGTCTGCCTGTACATTGTTGGCAAGGATGAATATGATGAGCTTGCTTGTAAGTCACAATTTTCTGATAACCTTTTGTCTTCATCCATTTCAAATCTTTGCCATCTTACATTGTTTTTAACTTAAACTGCCTTTTACCATTTTAGTGGCCGAGGTGATTTTTGCAATTACATCAGCAGTCAAGGATGTTTGCGGAAAACCTCCCACTGAGCGCCTCTTCCTTGACAAATACGGGAGGATCTGCTTGTGCCTTGATGAGATTGTTTGGAAGGTAGATCTTCAACTCATTTTTCTGGCGTCGTGGATATTTCTCCGTGTTTTCGAGCAAACCCTGCACGAATGGTAGACACAATTAATCAGATAAAGCACACATCTTTTACCGTAGATAACACGTCAAAGCATATTTATATAGCACAAACGTGTTTGCGGTTTAGTTGCATAAAAGAGTTTGATAATCATGAGGCAGAGCATTGTTGCGCAACATCAGGACTGACATTCAGCATCACCAAATAAATTATACGAGAAACAGAACATGGCAGACATTGGAACATCCAGCTGATATGCTAAGCATTATATTATATCCAGTATACTACAAGCACAGAGAAATATCCACGACGCCAGAAAAATGAGTTGAAGATCTACCTTCCAAACAATCTCATCAAGGCACAAGCAGATCCTCCCGTATTTGTCAAGGAAGAGGCGCTCAGTGGGAGGTTTTCCGCAAACATCCTTGACTGCTGATGTAATTGCAAAAATCACCTCGGCCACTAAAATGGTAAAAGGCAGTTTAAGTTAAAAACAATGTAAGATGGCAAAGATTTGAAATGGATGAAGACAAAAGGTTATCAGAAAATTGTGACTTACAAGCAAGCTCATCATATTCATCCTTGCCAACAATGTACAGGCAGACGTCCCCGATCGTGGTATAAACAATAGATACCGACCTGGGTAGCATCAAGGATTAACAGTGATGGAACAACAGTCTAATATATTGGTTGAGAGGGCGAGCGTTATTCAGTAACAACCATAAGACTGGGACTCAGGAAGGGATACATGTACTTGAGACCAATTGCCTCTAACCCTCTAGCATATGGTTAATTCGTACTACAGCTGATAAGCTGGGACTTGACTTGTGAACATCTTTCATGCTTGTTTTTAATCATCAATTTATTATGGCAGCAACAAGTTAAAAGTAATTGCAGACGATGTAATGTTACTCTGAGCTTTCTATAAATAAAAGCTGGGTTTACCCCTGTCCACAAAACAAGTTAAAAGTAACCAGTTGATAACAGTACCATACTTTTTTTTCCCTTTTCCCCCTGTAGCTAATTCCCAAAAGAGACTGTTGATTCCGATATAAAACCAAAAGGGCCAGAAGCCTAATAATAATAACTATAATAAGAATGAAAAAGGTAAATTTGGTGTGTAGGGAGATGATCACGGAACGTACTTGTGAGAGGCAACGTGGAGCTCCTCGTTCTTGGATCCCTTGAGGTTCTCGGATCCGAGCTTCACCAGGAAGGAGCGCCAGTGGAGCCTCTCCTCGGCGGGAACCCCATGGAATCTGCGTTAGGGAGACGGTAGATCTCGTCAAGGGGGCGAGATCGAGATGAGATCTCTGCGGAGTGAGAGGAGGGAGAGGGGGGTAAAGTACCGCTCGATGAGGATGTTCCCGTCGGAGTTGGCGAAGAGCACGGCCAGTATCATCCTCTCTCCGGCCTCCTCTTCGTCGACGGTGTTGGGGTCTGTCTCCCTCCTTGTGTGGGTGCGAAGCAGAAGCTTAGGAATGGAAGGAGGAAGAAGGCGACGGCGACGAGTTTGGGCTTCCCTGCTGGGCTATTAACTAATCGTTTTCGGCCGGAACGGCCCGGCCCACTCTCTTCCTTTCCTTTTCGTTTTCGCATGTTCTTTTCCTCTTTCCTTCCTCCACGCCGGCTGAAGGCGTCTCTTGTCCCCCTCGCCGCCTCCGTCCTCGTCTCGCTAGGGGCTGCTCCTCCCCGGCTCCCCCACCCGGCCACCTCGCTCCGCCCCGCGCCTTGGCTTGAGTTGAGGTATTCAACCGTCAGTCAACTCCTGCAGCTTACCCCAGGCTTCGAGCGGGTTTTCATGGAGGCAGCATAAACCCTCTTCGTCTCTTCCCCTCTCTCTGGGGTGCCGCGCGGCAAGTCCCCCTCCGCTGCGTTCGCCATGGCTCGCAACAGGGTGCGTCCTCGTCTTACCTCCATTGCTTGCGCATAGAATGCATTTCCCTGTTTCGACCAATCGCGCCTTCTAAATAATGCGCCACACATTTGGCTTCCAAAAAAAAAAAAAGGCGCGATTTGTCCCTCGCCTATGCTAGGGTTTGATCGAGCGGGAAAAACGTACTTATGTTTCTAAAGCCATTAGAATCTGGTCCTGGAAGTTAAGTTCTCTGGTCGGTGATGTTTGTTTGCCTGGACTGTACATTTCAGTTGCTCCGAGTTACTAGCTTGTCTGAATTTGTGTCATGAAAATATGTTCTCTGTTCGCACTGCATACGCGAATGGTTCCCCTACTGCTGCTGTGAGTTCAACTAGGGATTTTTAATTTAATGTGTAAAATTGACCACCTCATGCTCTACAGGTCTGGACACATTATATGATGTAAAGAGATGCGAAATTGTTCCTTCGTATCTGTCTTAGCTTTATTAGTTTTTATGCACATTCTACGCAGGGGGAAATTGGATGAACAAATGAGCCCTTGTTCTCTTGTCGAGACATTTCTATAACTTCCTTTTCAGAAAAGCATGATATGGGCTTATCATTTCTTCTCTTAGCAATGCCTGTGCTTTTGCTAATTACGTAATTATTTCTTAGGAAGTGGTGATTTTGCTGTTGGATGTTGGGCCTTCGATGCATGGGGTGCTGCAAGAGGTCAAGAACATATGCTTGACTCTTGTGCATAAGAAGGCAAGCACATGTTCTTTCATGCATCATCGAGCTTCCTCAATTAATGCTACTGCCTATAGTTTTGCGAGCAAACCATCTCAGATTGATAGCTACTTGTGCAGCTAGTTTATAACAGGAGCGATGAAGTCGGTATTGTCCTCTTTGGAACTAAAGGTTAGTTATTTATAGTTGCATCAACTGTTTCTATTTGTACCTCAAATCTATTGATTTGTTGATTTTCTATTAGATTTTGGAAACTATTGGCTGAGCCCTTTTTCTTGTTTGTTTGAAGAGGTTCGAACTGGTTGTCATCTTGTAAGCACTTTATAACCATTCAGAACGAATGTAGATACATTTTTTTTTACATTCTCTGATTAGGAACCCTCGCTTTTCATTACAAAGAGAAGGCATGAAAACAGTGTTTTTGAGATAAATTTTGATCAAACAGAATAAAACTGTGTTCAATGAAAAACAGTAAAACTTGTTTGTGCACTTGAATCATGTGTTGAGACAATAACTTCAGTTTCATAGGAATCAACATGATATAGATTTCAAGACAAACTCAGCGCTCCAGAGACAACTGCTATTAAATTAGTCAACTTCTTTTTGGTACTATATGGGCTTTAATGCAAGGATTGTTTACGATAAATCTATCTTTCCTACTATATTTCATTATGTCACTTCAAGGAATGCTTATATTATGAAACTGCTCGAAGTTACAGTGACTGAATGTTTGCTTAACAATGACAAAGGTTTGCACTTTTATTCTTTTGGCTATACATCTAGAATCGGTGGAGATTTTGGAACACTCTTCTTCTAGTTAGACAAACGATATTCAAAATTATATTGCTTGTACATCAGTCACGAACACTGTCAGCATTTTATCTTTATTGTTTCTGAAAGTTAAGAATTTATGGAGTACATTTCCCTGATCTATTCAGGAACATGCAATGAGCTTGCAAAGGAGCTTGGGGGCTATAAGCATGTGACGGTCACACATGATATTAAAGTCGTAGATGAAGGGACGGCACAGGCTCTGCAAAACCTTCCATTAGGATCTGCCCCTGGTGATTGTATCCATGAAATAGCAGTAGGTTTGATTTTATCCTAATACTAACTGTTAATCCCTCCGTCCCAAATTATAGGTCGTTTTGGCTTTTCTAGGTACATAGATTTTGCTATGCAGTATGCATCTAGATATATGCTATGTCTAGATACATAGTTTTTACAGCGCTATAATTTGGAACCGGAGGGACTAAGTATCTGTGCTGCTACACTACATAAACTGTGTGTCTCTAGTTCCACTTTCTTAATATTCCCTTTATATGTATGTGCTTGATAATCTTAAATCATATGTAGACAGTTTGAATTAAAGTAGCATTTCTTAGGTTGTCCTCCATCTTTGAGTGTTTGCATTAAAGCCCATATAGTACCAAAAAGAAGTTGACTAATTTAATAGCAGTTGTCTCTGGAGCGCTGAGTTTGTCTTGAAATCTATATCATGTTGATTCCTATGAAACTGAAGTTATTGTCTCAACACATGATTCAAGTGCACAAACAAGTTTTACTGTTTTTCATTGAACACAGTTTTATTCTGTTTGATCAAAATTTATCTCAAAAACACTGTTTTCATGCCTTCTCTTTGTAATGAAAAGCGAGGGTTCCTAATCAGAGAATGTAAAAAAAAATGTATCTACATTCGTTCTGAATGGTTATAAAGTGCTTACAAGATGACAACCAGTTCGAACCTCTTCAAACAAACAAGAAAAAGGGCTCAGCCAATAGTTTCCAAAATCTAATAGAAAATCAACAAATCAATAGATTTGAGGTACAAATAGAAACAGTTGATGCAACTATAAATAACTAACCTTTAGTTCCAAAGAGGACAATACCGACTTCATCGCTCCTGTTATAAACTAGCTGCACAAGTAGCTATCAATCTGAGATGGTTTGCTCGCAAAACTATAGGCAGTAGCATTAATTGAGGAAGCTCGATGATGCATGAAAGAACATGTGCTTGCCTTCTTATGCACAAGAGTCAAGCATATGTTCTTGACCTCTTGCAGCACCCCATGCATCGAAGGCCCAACATCCAACAGCAAAATCACCACTTCCTAAGAAATAATTACGTAATTAGCAAAAGCACAGGCATTGCTAAGAGAAGAAATGATAAGCCCATATCATGCTTTTCTGAAAAGGAAGTTATAGAAATGTCTCGACAAGAGAACAAGGGCTCATTTGTTCATCCAATTTCCCCCTGCGTAGAATGTGCATAAAAACTAATAAAGCTAAGACAGATACGAAGGAACAATTTCGCATCTCTTTACATCATATAATGTGTCCAGACCTGTAGAGCATGAGGTGGTCAATTTTACACATTAAATTAAAAATCCCTAGTTGAACTCACAGCAGCAGTAGGGGAACCATTCGCGTATGCAGTGCGAACAGAGAACATATTTTCATGACACAAATTCAGACAAGCTAGTAACTCGGAGCAACTGAAATGTACAGTCCAGGCAAACAAACATCACCGACCAGAGAACTTAACTTCCAGGACCAGATTCTAATGGCTTTAGAAACATAAGTACGTTTTTCCCGCTCGATCAAACCCTAGCATAGGCGAGGGACAAATCGCGCCTTTTTTTTTTTTTGGAAGCCAAATGTGTGGCGCATTATTTAGAAGGCGCGATTGGTCGAAACAGGGAAATGCATTCTATGCGCAAGCAATGGAGGTAAGACGAGGACGCACCCTGTTGCGAGCCATGGCGAACGCAGCGGAGGGGGACTTGCCGCGCGGCACCCCAGAGAGAGGGGAAGAGACGAAGAGGGTTTATGCTGCCTCCATGAAAACCCGCTCGAAGCCTGGGGTAAGCTGCAGGAGTTGACTGACGGTTGAATACCTCAACTCAAGCCAAGGCGCGGGGCGGAGCGAGGTGGCCGGGTGGGGGAGCCGGGGAGGAGCAGCCCCTAGCGAGACGAGGACGGAGGCGGCGAGGGGGACAAGAGACGCCTTCAGCCGGCGTGGAGGAAGGAAAGAGGAAAAGAACATGCGAAAACGAAAAGGAAAGGAAGAGAGTGGGCCGGGCCGTTCCGGCCGAAAACGATTAGTTAATAGCCCAGCAGGGAAGCCCAAACTCGTCGCCGTCGCCTTCTTCCTCCTTCCATTCCTAAGCTTCTGCTTCGCACCCACACAAGGAGGGAGACAGACCCCAACACCGTCGACGAAGAGGAGGCCGGAGAGAGGATGATACTGGCCGTGCTCTTCGCCAACTCCGACGGGAACATCCTCATCGAGCGGTACTTTACCCCCCTCTCCCTCCTCTCACTCCGCAGAGATCTCATCTCGATCTCGCCCCCTTGACGAGATCTACCGTCTCCCTAACGCAGATTCCATGGGGTTCCCGCCGAGGAGAGGCTCCACTGGCGCTCCTTCCTGGTGAAGCTCGGATCCGAGAACCTCAAGGGATCCAAGAACGAGGAGCTCCACGTTGCCTCTCACAAAA
>JAHUYU010001159.1:0-14792 GCA_030439765.1 Tripidium arundinaceum | reverse complement strand
TTGAAGGAAGGGTTGTTGCTAGCACAACATCAAGTTGTAACTGATTGATTGTCCAGTCCGACTGCATGGAAGTGGTGGAAACAATGGCAAACGGAGGCTACTCGGCAAACTCAGCCGCTGCTATGTATGATGAATGTAACATTGTTTGGATTGGTTTTCAGATGATCTCCATCGAACATTGTAGCAGGGAAGCAAACCAGACGGTGCACGAGCTGGCTAGGCGAGGCATGCAGATGAAACTTAATTGTATTTGGGACGATGAGCCCCCTAATTTTATTCTTGAGTTTATGATGAATGATGTAATATCTCTCAATCAATAAAGCTCGCCGAGTATTTTGTCAAAAAATACGCTCTGCATGAGACGGTGCAGTCAGAGAGGTGGTCATAACATTTGTTTTCTACAGCCCTAGCGAGAGCGACCCCCACCGCCCCCGCCTCCACCACCACTGGTTCCCTCCCTTCCCCCTCCGGCATCTCCCCGTAAGCCGAAGGGAGTGGGGATCCATCATTTTAATAAGTTTTCTAGTAGATCGAGATCTTTAGGGTTAGAGTCTCTCCATGCCAAGTTTTTTGGTACTGGGGATTTATCTCCTCCTCCTCCCTGGCGACGACGAGGGGGCAGGTTAGATTCGTTTTCTCCATGGCGGCTCTATTGAAGATGAGGGCGACAACTACGGCGTCAGCAACTTCCTCGGCATGACGACATAGAAATTTAGTTTTCTGAACGGCGACATCAAGGCGGAGATGATGTTGCCGCTATGGAATAATTTTCTCCGGTCTTTTCTCCATTTTGTTGTGGTTAAATTTGACCACGATGAAGGACTAGAGAGAATAAGTTTCAGATCTGTCTTTCTTATTTTTCAGTAGTAGAAAGAAGAAGAAGGAAGACACAAGAAAGAAAAAGTTTCTTAACTTTGCCTGCAGGAATGTTGCCGTCGTTCGTTGGGCATCTGTTCTCGTGACTTTTGCGGAGTGTTTGTCTATGTAGTCATCCATACGAATCGTCATACAGGTCTGGATTTAAGATTTCGAGATGTACAAAGCGTGGGTACAATTTAGATGATCAGTTTCTGGATATACGTAGTGTAATCCAGAGTACTTTAACGTGATAATGTACTCAGCTATAATCTAATGTAATTCTCCTTTCGTCAGGAAAAAAAAAGAGGTGGTGACAGGACGTACAGGTGGTCGTCGAAAGGATGCTGACGCGTTGTTTGCATTGGCAGCAGGGAGATCAGACGATGCATCCCAAAAGATGGCGGGAATGTAAATCGGCATGCGGCGCATAAACTTTAGTCGTTCGTGGATTCACACAATCACACGGGAGCAGCAGATCGAGTCGTTGGCACGAACCGAGGCATCATTTCGACGACGATCGGGACCAGAAGGCGTGTCCGCGCCGACATGATGCGTGCGCGCAATGTCATGCGTATCAAATTGAAGTAGTATTATTTTAGTATTACTAAATTGATGGTAAGAAATTACGATGTTTGACTTTTCTCAAAATATAAAATTAAACATGCTTTATAATCATCTAGTTCTGTTCATCTAGGCTTAATTTGTTTTAGCTTATTCTCTTTTACAGAAACCGGCAGAACTGGGTGAATATCTTGATACAGCGATAGTCTGATCGAGTAGCATTCGAATCCTAAACGACGGCCGGCCGTATGCAACACTCGTCGCCGTCGGTATAAGCTTTATACATGCAATGTGTACATATGTATGCCTGACTGCTGACCACCGGACCGTATTGGTCCACCAACTAACACGTTGCCCCGCGCAACATCCGACGGCATGCATCCATGGAAGCTGGTGGCACACACGCACAAACTTCGTTCTGCAGTTAGTTGGTGACCTGAACGCGTGTCCGCACCGACAAATTTCCACCAGATGGAAGCGGCGCGACCCGAGCGTCGCAACTCGCAAGTTTTTCTTCTTTTGTGCCCGGGCCGGACGGCCGGCTATATATATACGGGTAGATACGGGGGAGGGATTGCACACCCACCCCACCCTTGTCATTCGCCACACAGCGTCTGCGAAGCTTAACAAGCTACGCATGTACGTGAAGAATCCAGGCAAGGCAACCAGTGCAAGCTAAATGAACCATGGCCGCCCCTGCCACCTCGTCCAGAAGCTTCGCCACGGCCTGCGTCCTCGCCGTGCTTCTCGTCGGCTGTCTGCTGGCGTCCACCGCCGACGCACGCCGTCTGCTTTACGATGACACGGCGATGCCTCCGATGGCCTACGCCGTGGACTACGACGGCATGTCCCCGGCGCCCGCGCCCGCGCCCGAGTCCGGCGCCGACGACCTCGCCGGCCAGATGCTTTTCCATGGTCGAGGGCTGCTCGACACCAGCCTTCGCTTAGCCGGGAGGCTGCTTCTTGGCCTCGGTCTTTGATATGCATGTCTTCTTCCTTCTTCGACTGTGTGATGGATTGTGTGCTTGATTGATTTGGTACTTTGTTGTACCATTACTACAGTATTTATATCATATCCGACCCCCGTCAGTATAATGGTCAGTTGTTTAATTTGAGTATAGTTATAATCAGTGTGTAACAAACCAAATTATTTGTGAAATGTGGATAGCCCGAAATCATGTCGACACTGTTGACATATGTGTGTGTTTCATATATAAGGAATACGCACGCAGCCTTTAATTTTGTTTCTTGTAATGTGGGCAAAGCTTGATCTCTCTGCACGTTCATTCTTTCTACAGCATGGTAAGAAAAGTATCATGAGCAACCGCCACCTCCAAGCATCGGAGATGCCGTATGTTACAATACTATACAGTGCGGGAACTGGTGCCGGATCCTACACAGCTGCAGGAGGTCGAGCTTTGCCCACATTACAAGAAACAAAATTAAAGGCTGCGTGCGTATTCCTTATATATGAAACACACACATATGTCAACAGTGTCGACATGATTTCGGGCTATCCACATTTCACAAATAATTTGGTTTGTTACACACTGATTATAACTATACTCAAATTAAACAACTGACCATTATACTGACGGGGGTCGGATATGATATAAATACTGTAGTAATGGTACAACAAAGTACCAAATCAATCAAGCACACAATCCATCACACAGTCGAAGAAGGAAGAAGACATGCATATCAAAGACCGAGGCCAAGAAGCAGCCTCCCGGCTAAGCGAAGGCTGGTGTCGAGCAGCCCTCGACCATGGAAAAGCATCTGGCCGGCGAGGTCGTCGGCGCCGGACTCGGGCGCGGGCGCGGGCGCCGGGGACATGCCGTCGTAGTCCACGGCGTAGGCCATCGGAGGCATCGCCGTGTCATCGTAAAGCAGACGGCGTGCGTCGGCGGTGGACGCCAGCAGACAGCCGACGAGAAGCACGGCGAGGACGCAGGCCGTGGCGAAGCTTCTGGACGAGGTGGCAGGGGCGGCCATGGTTCATTTAGCTTGCACTGGTTGCCTTGCCTGGATTCTTCACGTACATGCGTAGCTTGTTAAGCTTCGCAGACGCTGTGTGGCGAATGACAAGGGTGGGGTGGGTGTGCAATCCCTCCCCCGTATCTACCCGTATATATATAGCCGGCGTCCGGCCCGGGCACAAAAGAAGAAAAACTTGCGAGTTGCGACGCTCGGGTCGCGCCGCTTCCATCTGGTGGAAATTTGTCGGTGCGGACACGCGTTCAGGTCACCAACTAACTGCAGAACGAAGTTTGTGCGTGTGTGCCACCAGCTTCCATGGATGCATGCCGTCGGATGTTGCGCGGGGCAACGTGTTAGTTGGTGGACCAATACGGTCCGGTGGTCAGCAGTCAGGCATACATATGTACACATTGCATGTATAAAGCTTATACCGACGGCGACGAGTGTTGCATACGGCCGGCCGTCGTTTAGGATTCGAATGCTACTCGATCAGACTATCGCTGTATCAAGATATTCACCCAGTTCTGCCGGTTTCTGTAAAAGAGAATAAGCTAAAACAAATTAAGCCTAGATGAACAGAACTAGATGATTATAAAGCATGTTTAATTTTATATTTTGAGAAAAGTCAAACATCGTAATTTCTTACCATCAATTTAGTAATACTAAAATAATACTACTTCAATTTGATACGCATGACATTGCGCGCACGCATCATGTCGGCGCGGACACGCCTTCTGGTCCCGATCGTCGTCGAAATGATGCCTCGGTTCGTGCCAACGACTCGATCTGCTGCTCCCGTGTGATTGTGTGAATCCACGAACGACTAAAGTTTATGCGCCGCATGCCGATTTACATTCCCGCCATCTTTTGGGATGCATCGTCTGATCTCCCTGCTGCCAATGCAAACAACGCGTCAGCATCCTTTCGACGACCACCTGTACGTCCTGTCACCACCTCTTTTTTTTTCCTGACGAAAGGAGAATTACATTAGATTATAGCTGAGTACATTATCACGTTAAAGTACTCTGGATTACACTACGTATATCCAGAAACTGATCATCTAAATTGTACCCACGCTTTGTACATCTCGAAATCTTAAATCCAGACCTGTATGACGATTCGTATGGATGACTACATAGACAAACACTCCGCAAAAGTCACGAGAACAGATGCCCAACGAACGACGGCCAACATTCCTGCAGGCAAAGTTAAGAAACTTTTTCTTTCTTGTGTCTTCCTTCTTCTTCTTTCTACTACTGAAAAATAAGAAAGACAGATCTGAAACTTATTCTCTCTAGTCCTTCATCGTGGTCAAATTTAACCACAACAAAATGGAGAAAAGACCGGAGAAAATTATTCCATAGCGGCAACATCATCTCCGCCTTGATGTCGCCGTTCAGAAAACTAAATTTCTATGTCGTCATGCCGAGGAAGTTGCTGACGCCGTAGTTGTCGCCCTCATCTTCAATAGAGCCGCCATGGAGAAAACGAATCTAACCTGCCCCCTCGTCGTCGCCAGGGAGGAGGAGGAGATAAATCCCCAGTACCAAAAAACTTGGCATGGAGAGACTCTAACCCTAAAGATCTCGATCTACTAGAAAACTTATTAAAATGATGGATCCCCACTCCCTTCGGCTTACGGGGAGATGCCGGAGGGGGAAGGGAGGGAACCAGTGGTGGTGGAGGCGGGGGGCGGTGGGGGTCGCTCTCGCTAGGGCTGTAGAAAACAAATGTTATGACCACCTCTCTGACTGCACCGTCTCATGCAGAGCGTATTTTTTGACAAAATACTCGGCGAGCTTTATTGATTGAGAGATATTACATCATTCATCATAAACTCAAGAATAAAATTAGGGGGCTCATCGTCCCAAATACAATTAAGTTTCATCTGCATGCCTCGCCTAGCCAGCTCGTGCACCGTCTGGTTTGCTTCCCTGCTACAATGTTCGATGGAGATCATCTGAAAACCAATCCAAACAATGTTACATTCATCATACATAGCAGCGGCTGAGTTTGCCGAGTAGCCTCCGTTTGCCATTGTTTCCACCACTTCCATGCAGTCGGACTGGACAATCAATCAGTTACAACTTGATGTTGTGCTAGCAACAACCCTTCCTTCAATGCAAAAGCTTTCGCCATGGGAGCGTCCACGAGATAGGGGAGAAAAGCATGTGAAGCTGCTATCGCTCCCCCCGTCCAATCTCTTATAATAACACCCATGCTTCCACTCCCCATTCTTTCATCGAAGGAGGCATCAATATTTACTTTAACTGAATCCTCCGGAGGTTTTTGCTAGCCCTGTCGAACTTTGGTGCCCTTTATAGTTGCCTTCTTGTAATTCTTTGTTAGGGTGGCAATAGATAAGCCCGATCTTGATGGTTGTTGGATGTTCTCACCATGCACAAGCTGTCGTGTCGAACTTTGGTGCCCTTTATAGTTGCCTTCTTGTAATTCTTTGTTAGGGTGGCAATAGATAAGCCCGATCTTGATGGTTGTTGGATGTTCTCACCATGCACAAGTTGTCGTCTCTCCCACCAAAGGTACCAGCCGCCTGTAAGAATAAGCTCTGAAAACCTAACACCAAGATGTTGTACATTATCACTCCTTCTGAGCACTTCCTCCACCATCACCGATCCAGACCGATCAGTGCTAAGAACCTTCAAAATTTTGTCCCAAACTCCTAAAGAACGCCACACTGCCTTTGCTCGGTCACAGGTGAAGATCACATGTCTGATATCTTCCGCACCATTTTTGCAAACCGGGCACCCTCCAGTGTTGCTGATGTGCCGATTAGCTAGGATCGCCATGCATGGAATGAAGCCGTGCAGGATCTCCATCCAAAAATCTTAATTTTCCATGCTTGGCTTCTACCCACGCCAGTAGCATGCAAAGTGAGAGTTCTTGGACTGAACTTACTTTCCCACCGGTAGTGATAAGCTGACTTCACCGAGGACATCCCATTCCTATTATAGTGCCATGCCACACAATCTTCTCCCCCCAAGGTGAATGGGATCTGCAAAATCCGGTTTGCATCAACTAGCCAGAAAATTGACTTCACCAAGTCGACATCCCATGTTGCATCCACAGGGTTGATGAGTTCATCGACTTTAGTTATGACGATGTTGCCTCTGGCCGTTTGGACCTTCAAGTTATGACTTCCAGGAATCTAGTTGTCCTCCTAAATATTAATCTGAGTTCCATAACCGACCCTCCAAATGTACCCTTGTTTACAACACTCGAGCGCAGTTAAAAGACATTGCCATGTATATGAACTTCCACTCTTCATCTTTGCCTTCAACAATTTACCATCTGGATAATACCGAGCTCTGAGTACTCTAGCACAAAGAGAATCTTACTCACAAAGTAGTCTCCAGATTTGCTTAGCTAACATCGCTAGATTAAATGACTGCAAATCTCTAAACCCCATCCAATGGATCCTTTTATGATCATTCTCATCACCCCACCAGAATTGCGAGATAGCATTTGTTATTGCTTTGCAAATATTTTTCAGAATTTTAAACACTATCATCGCATATACCAGTATAGCTTGAGCAATAGATTTAATAAGAATCTCCTTACCACCCATGCTTAGCAATTTCTCCTTCCATCCATTGATTCTTGAATTCACCCTGTCTATTAGGTGTTGAAAACAATCACTTCAATCTGCTCCCACCAACGCTGGCAGACCGAGATATTTATCACTTAGGGCCTTTGTCATTATGTTTAGAGACTCATAGACCTCCAATTTTGTAATTACCTCTATATTACTTTAGAAGAAAATGCTTGATTTTGCCTCGCTTACCTTCTGACCTTAATTCACACAATACTGGTTTAGAATATCTGCAAGACAATTGGTATTCTTCCCGTCTGTGTGTATAAGAATGAGGGAATCGTCTGCAAATAGAAGATGTGAAATAGTAGGCGCTTCTCTGCAAACTTTCACCCCCTCGAGCTCACCTCTCTCCTTAGCTCCTTTTAACATGCACGATAAACCCTCTTCTACAATTGGGAAGAGGTACGGTGATAGAGGGTCACCTTGCCTCAATCCCTTTGTTGGTGTAAACATATCAGTTTCAATAGAATCAAACCAAACTTTATACTTTACCGATGTCACACATGCCATGATCAGTTTCACCCATTCCTGTCGAAGCCCAATTTGATCATAATCCTTTCTAGAAAACATTCAACTCTGTCATAAGCTTTATGCATATCTAGCTTGACAGCATAAAGCCCATTCTTCTATTTCTTCTTCTTCATCGTATGAATGCATTCATAAGCCAATAAAATGTTATCTGTGATTAATCTTCCTGGGACAAATGCACTTTGGTGGTGGTTGATAATATCAGGTAAAATTGCCTTAAGTCTATTTGATAACATTTTTTAAATTACCTTGTAAACCACATTGCATAGCGATATTGGACGGAACTGAACAACCTTCTCCGCGTTGTCAACCTTTGGGATTAAAACAATGGTAGTATCATTCCATCCATCTGGGACAGCTGCATTCAATCTCTGAAAGGACTTCCTCCACCAAATCATCGTCCAACATTATTCTGTGAACCTTTTCAAACGGAAACTCAAGAGCTAGACCATGGTGTTTCGTCAGATGTAAACCGTATAGTGACAACTGACATGAATCAAATCCTCATGGCGTCTTTTTCTAGAGAGGAGGTGAAGAAAGAGTTATTCAGTATTGGGGATTTAAAAGCCCCAGGATCCGATGGCCTTCATGCTATTTTTTTCAAACGTTTCTGGAATATGTTGGGCGATGATTTGGTGGAGGAAGTCCTTTCAGAGATTGAATGCAGCTGTCCCAGATGGATGGAATGATACTACCATTGTTTTAATCCCAAAGGTTGACAACGCGGAGAAGGTTGTTCAGTTCCGTCCAATATCGCTATGCAATGTGGTTTACAAGGTAATTTAAAAAATGTTATCAAATAGACTTAAGGCAATTTTACCTGATATTATCAACCACCACCAAAGTGCATTTGTCCCAGGAAGATTAATCACAGATAACATTTTATTGGCTTATGAATGCATTCATACGATGAAGAAGAAGAAATAGAAGAATGGGCTTTATGCTGTCAAGCTAGATATGCATAAAGCTTATGACAGAGTTGAATGTTTTCTAGAAAGGATTATGATCAAATTGGGCTTCGACAGGAATGGGTGAAAACTGATCATGGCATGTGTGACATCGGTAAAGTATAAAGTTTGGTTTGATTCTATTGAAACTGATATGTTTACACCAACAAAGGGATTGAGGCAAGGTGACCCTCTATCACCGTACCTCTTCCCAATTGTAGAAGAGGGTTTATCGTGCATGTTAAAAGGAGCTAAGGAGAGAGGTGAGCTCGAGGGGGTGAAAGTTTGCAGAGAAGCGCCTACTATTTCACATCTTCTATTTGCAGACGATTCCCTCATTCTTATACACACAGACGGGAAGAATACCAATTGTCTTGCAGATATTCTAAACCAGTATTGTGTGAATTAAGGTCAGAAGGTAAGCGAGGCAAAATCAAGCATTTTCTTCTAAAGTAATATAGAGGTAATTACAAAATTGGAGGTCTATGAGTCTCTAAACATAATGACAAAGGCCCTAAGTGATAAATATCTCGGTCTGCCAGCGTTGGTGGGAGCAGATTGAAGTGATTGTTTTCAACACCTAATAGACAGGGTGAATTCAAGAATCAATGGATGGAAGGAGAAATTGCTAAGCATGGGTGGTAAGGAGATTCTTATTAAATCTATTGCTCAAGCTATACTGGTATATGCGATGATAGTGTTTAAAATTCTGAAAAATATTTGCAAAGCAATAACAAATGCTATCTCGCAATTCTGGTGGGGTGATGAGAATGATCATAAAAGGATCCATTGGATGGGGTTTAGAGATTTGCAGTCATTTAATCTAGCGATGTTAGCTAAGCAAATCTGGAGACTACTTTGTGAGTAAGATTCTCTTTGTGCTAGAGTACTCAGAGCTCGGTATTATCCAGATGGTAAATTGTTGAAGGCAAAGATGAAGAGTGGAAGTTCATATACATGGCAATGTCTTTTAACTGCGCTCGAGTGTTGTAAACAAGGGTACATTTGGAGGGTCGGTTATGGAACTCAGATTAATATTTAGGAGGACAACTAGATTCCTGGAAGTCATAACTTGAAGGTCCAAACGGCCAGAGGCAACATCGTCATAACTAAAGTCGATGAACTCATCAACCCTGTGGATGCAACATGGGATGTCGACTTGGTGAAGTCAATTTTCTGGCTAGTTGATGCAAACCGGATTTTGCAGATCCCATTCACCTTGGGGGGAGAAGATTGTGTGGCATGGCACTATAATAGGAATGGGATGTCCTCGGTGAAGTCAGCTTATCACTACCGGTGGGAAAGTAAGTTCAGTCCAAGAACTCTCACTTTGCATGCTACTGGCGTGGGTAGAAGCCAAGCATGGAAAATTAAGATTTTTGGATGGAGATCCTGCACGGCTTCATTCCATGCATGGCGATCCTAGCTAATCGGCACATCAGCAACACTGGAGGGTGCCCGGTTTGCAAAAATGGTGCGGAAGATATCAGACATGTGATCTTCACCTGTGACCGAGCAAAGGCAGTGTGGCGTTCTTTAGGAGTTTGGGACAAAATTTTGAAGGTTCTTAGCACTGATCGGTCTGGATCGGTGATGGTGGAGGAAGTGCTCAGAAGGGGTGATAATGTACAACATCTTGGTGTTAGGTTTTCAGAGCTTATTCTTACAGGCGGCTGGTACCTTTGGTGGGAGAGACGACAACTTGTGCATGGTGAGAACATCCAACAACCATCAAGATCGGGCTTATCTATTGCCACCCTAACAAAGAATTACAAGAAGGCAACTATAAAGGGCACCAAAGTTCGACACGACAGCTTGTGCATGGTGAGAACATCCAACAACCATCAAGATCGGGCTTATCTATTGCCACCCTAACAAAGAATTACAAGAAGGCAACTATAAAGGGCACCAAAGTTCGACAGGGCTAGCAAAAACCTCCGGAGGATTCAGTTAAAGTAAATATTGATGCCTCCTTCGATGAAAGAATGGGGAGTGGAAGCATGGGTGTTATTATAAGAGATTGGACGGGGGGAGCGATAGCAGCTTCACATGCTTTTCTCCCCTATCTCGTGGACGCTCCCATGGCGAAAGCTTTTGCATTGAAGGAAGGGTTGTTGCTAGCACAACATCAAGTTGTAACTGATTGATTGTCCAGTCCGACTGCATGGAAGTGGTGGAAACAATGGCAAACGGAGGCTACTCGGCAAACTCAGCCGCTGCTATGTATGATGAATGTAACATTGTTTGGATTGGTTTTCAGATGATCTCCATCGAACATTGTAGCAGGGAAGCAAACCAGACGGTGCACGAGCTGGCTAGGCGAGGCATGCAGATGAAACTTAATTGTATTTGGGACGATGAGCCCCCTAATTTTATTCTTGAGTTTATGATGAATGATGTAATATCTCTCAATCAATAAAGCTCGCCGAGTATTTTGTCAAAAAATACGCTCTGCATGAGACGGTGCAGTCAGAGAGGTGGTCATAACATTTGTTTTCTACAGCCCTAGCGAGAGCGACCCCCACCGCCCCCGCCTCCACCACCACTGGTTCCCTCCCTTCCCCCTCCGGCATCTCCCCGTAAGCCGAAGGGAGTGGGGATCCATCATTTTAATAAGTTTTCTAGTAGATCGAGATCTTTAGGGTTAGAGTCTCTCCATGCCAAGTTTTTTGGTACTGGGGATTTATCTCCTCCTCCTCCCTGGCGACGACGAGGGGGCAGGTTAGATTCGTTTTCTCCATGGCGGCTCTATTGAAGATGAGGGCGACAACTACGGCGTCAGCAACTTCCTCGGCATGACGACATAGAAATTTAGTTTTCTGAACGGCGACATCAAGGCGGAGATGATGTTGCCGCTATGGAATAATTTTCTCCGGTCTTTTCTCCATTTTGTTGTGGTTAAATTTGACCACGATGAAGGACTAGAGAGAATAAGTTTCAGATCTGTCTTTCTTATTTTTCAGTAGTAGAAAGAAGAAGAAGGAAGACACAAGAAAGAAAAAGTTTCTTAACTTTGCCTGCAGGAATGTTGGCCGTCGTTCGTTGGGCATCTGTTCTCGTGACTTTTGCGGAGTGTTTGTCTATGTAGTCATCCATACGAATCGTCATACAGGTCTGGATTTAAGATTTCGAGATGTACAAAGCGTGGGTACAATTTAGATGATCAGTTTCTGGATATACGTAGTGTAATCCAGAGTACTTTAACGTGATAATGTACTCAGCTATAATCTAATGTAATTCTCCTTTCGTCAGGAAAAAAAAAGAGGTGGTGACAGGACGTACAGGTGGTCGTCGAAAGGATGCTGACGCGTTGTTTGCATTGGCAGCAGGGAGATCAGACGATGCATCCCAAAAGATGGCGGGAATGTAAATCGGCATGCGGCGCATAAACTTTAGTCGTTCGTGGATTCACACAATCACACGGGAGCAGCAGATCGAGTCGTTGGCACGAACCGAGGCATCATTTCGACGACGATCGGGACCAGAAGGCGTGTCCGCGCCGACATGATGCGTGCGCGCAATGTCATGCGTATCAAATTGAAGTAGTATTATTTTAGTATTACTAAATTGATGGTAAGAAATTACGATGTTTGACTTTTCTCAAAATATAAAATTAAACATGCTTTATAATCATCTAGTTCTGTTCATCTAGGCTTAATTTGTTTTAGCTTATTCTCTTTTACAGAAACCGGCAGAACTGGGTGAATATCTTGATACAGCGATAGTCTGATCGAGTAGCATTCGAATCCTAAACGACGGCCGGCCGTATGCAACACTCGTCGCCGTCGGTATAAGCTTTATACATGCAATGTGTACATATGTATGCCTGACTGCTGACCACCGGACCGTATTGGTCCACCAACTAACACGTTGCCCCGCGCAACATCCGACGGCATGCATCCATGGAAGCTGGTGGCACACACGCACAAACTTCGTTCTGCAGTTAGTTGGTGACCTGAACGCGTGTCCGCACCGACAAATTTCCACCAGATGGAAGCGGCGCGACCCGAGCGTCGCAACTCGCAAGTTTTTCTTCTTTTGTGCCCGGGCCGGACGGCCGGCTATATATATACGGGTAGATACGGGGGAGGGATTGCACACCCACCCCACCCTTGTCATTCGCCACACAGCGTCTGCGAAGCTTAACAAGCTACGCATGTACGTGAAGAATCCAGGCAAGGCAACCAGTGCAAGCTAAATGAACCATGGCCGCCCCTGCCACCTCGTCCAGAAGCTTCGCCACGGCCTGCGTCCTCGCCGTGCTTCTCGTCGGCTGTCTGCTGGCGTCCACCGCCGACGCACGCCGTCTGCTTTACGATGACACGGCGATGCCTCCGATGGCCTACGCCGTGGACTACGACGGCATGTCCCCGGCGCCCGCGCCCGCGCCCGAGTCCGGCGCCGACGACCTCGCCGGCCAGATGCTTTTCCATGGTCGAGGGCTGCTCGACACCAGCCTTCGCTTAGCCGGGAGGCTGCTTCTTGGCCTCGGTCTTTGATATGCATGTCTTCTTCCTTCTTCGACTGTGTGATGGATTGTGTGCTTGATTGATTTGGTACTTTGTTGTACCATTACTACAGTATTTATATCATATCCGACCCCCGTCAGTATAATGGTCAGTTGTTTAATTTGAGTATAGTTATAATCAGTGTGTAACAAACCAAATTATTTGTGAAATGTGGATAGCCCGAAATCATGTCGACACTGTTGACATATGTGTGTGTTTCATATATAAGGAATACGCACGCAGCCTTTAATTTTGTTTCTTGTAATGTGGGCAAAGCTTGATCTCTCTGCACGTTCATTCTTTCTACAGCATGGTAAGAAAAGTATCATGAGCAACCGCCACCTCCAAGCATCGGAGATGCCGTATGTTACAATACTATACAGTGCGGGAACTGGTGCCGGATCCTACACAGCTGCAGGAGGTCGAGCTCTCCGCACAGCGCCCTCGCCCCCGCATGGATGTCCACGGCGCCCATGAGACGGCGACCTGAGAGGCCCTGGCTAGGGATGGCAACAGGACGGATTCAGGTTGAGTGGAGTCTCCACGGACTAGAACCTGAAACCAAAACTCGAAACCCAAAACCGCCGTAAATACTGATTCAGGTGAAAATCCACCCCTCGCCACCAAACCCGATTGGTTCCCCAAACCCGAAACCACTCCGAACACCGATTAAGGTGAAAATCCACCCCTGCCACCAAACCTGATTGATTCCCCGAAACCCGAAACCCACCACTATAGGTCAATACAATAAAAGCAACAAATTTCCAAACACATGCATGATATATATATTACATAGTCACATATATAAATAAGAGGCAACAAATAACACACGATTCGATGATCAGCTTAGAACAACCTTAATAGCTTACAATAACAATTTATTAATAAAAGGCATGACTTTTTATTCAAAATGATTTATTTCGGGTCTCCATTGGACATCTGTGGGGAGGAAACCGAAAGCCGAAACCGAGCCCCATAAGTTTTGGGTCTCAGAACCCGAAATCGGGGAGGGGGGTGGATCGGCCCCGCACTCGCAGACGCTAGATCCGAAACCCGCGAGACCCCGACCCAAAACCTCCCCACTGCCATCCCTAGCGCCTACGTCTAGCAGCGAGGGCGGTGACGGCAGCAGGGAGAAGACAAAGAAAGCAGAAAGAAGGAATGAGGGAAGGTATGGTTGGGGAGAGATCGCTCGTCAACAGAAAGAGGTCCCTGCAAAATTAACACCGGGCGGATGTACGCAAAAACGATCAGGATCCTTAACTTTTTATTCTTCTTGTTCAAATAAATTTTACATGAAGGACCTTAATACATTTGCTTTGAGAGATTGCATTAAGTGGCACTAGAGATCAAGTTGGCTGCAGGATTGCTTGTTACACTTGGTGGTTACCGCCATCTAGATAGCTTGTGGTGCAGTGAATCTCTGTCAAAACACTCAATTGAAGATTGTGAAGTGCTTTGGAGTTGATTGTGAGGGGCTATTCGGTTTATCTACATCGAAGGTGGCAAAGAACCGATCTAGTGGAATCGGGGCTTGGCTAAGCACCTTGTGATTGAGCCGGCTCAAGATCAAGCGCTCACATTAGAGCCAACATTATGGAGTTGTTGAGCTTTATAGAGGAGTGACGATCTTTAGGCTTTCCCCAACATGGACTTAGGTAATCAGCAAGTTACCAAACAATGGGGATATATCTTGGTGTTTCCTTGTGTGGTATTGCTTGATCACTCTACTCTTGTGCTTTACATTGTGATCCTTACAATTCATAGAGTAGATAGTAGGACTTGTCATCCTATGAA
>JAHUYU010001533.1:0-20346 GCA_030439765.1 Tripidium arundinaceum | reverse complement strand
ACAAGTGAATAGTGCCAGCGTCGCGTCCGACGTAGCCCCACTGGCGCGTCTGATGTCCATGCAGAGAGGTTCCAGAGAAGGCCAACGGCCATCGGACGCGCCCGATGGGGTGCCATCGGACACTGTGACATGTGCTGTCACAAACAGTACACGTTACCGTTGGAGGTGGCATAGGACGCGTCTGATGTGCGCGTCAGACGTGTCCGATGCCCCTTTAACAGCTGAGTTTTACCCCTTCGTGTGGACTTGTTTGGGGGAGTATAAATACAACTCCTACTCATCCATTTGGGGTCTCTTGCCCATTTGATCAGCTGAGAACACCCTTTGGAGTGCAAGGGAGAGCAAGAGCCTAGTGAGGTGTTTAAGATTTGATAATCGCAAGATTAGAGGCCTCATTAGTGCATAGGGAGTAGCAAGTGTGCATCCACCTTTCTCATTAGCCTTGTTTGGGTCAAGTGAGAGTTTGTGCTTGTTACTCTTGGTGATGGCATCACCTAGACGGCTTGGTGGCGATCGGGAGCATGGTGATCATCCGGCGGAGCTTGTGGATGACCCATCTCGTGTTGTGACCGGTAGTGAGCGATTCACCGGGCCGGAGTGGCGAAGAATTAGCTCATAGTGAGCACTTGATCCTTGCGCGGATCAAGGGGGAGCGATACCCTTGCGAGGGTGCTCCAACGAGGACTGGGGGGTGTGCCGACACCTCGATACCTCGGGAAAAAATTGGCTTGTTCCTTCCTCTCTTTACATTCCGCATTTACTTTGAGCAATTCAATTCTTGTCATTTACATTCCTAGAATTGCCATGCTAGAGTAGGATTGGAACATAGGGTGCTAATCTTTTGTGCGTTAGAAGCTAGAACACACACTTATTCACTAGGGATGAAATGGGCTAGTAATAGGTTTTACTTCTTGTAAGAAAATTTAGAATTAGCCCAATTCACCCCCTCTTTGGCATCTTGTTCCTTTCAATTGGTATCAGATCCAGGTTCTCATCGTTTTAGGCTTAACCGCCTAGAGCAAGATGTCCGGAGGTGATGGACCTCCTCCCATGTTCGAGGGAGACGACTTCCCATATTGGAAAATTCGTATGGAGTCGTACCTTGAGGCGGTTGACATAAATTACTATTGTGCCACCATTCATGGTTTCCCAAAACCTAAGGATGCTACCTCACTCACTCCTCATGAAGAGGAAAACGAGAAATGGAAGGCAAAGGCCAAAAACATCATCTTTAGAGGCATTTGCAAGGATGTGTTTAATCGCGTCCAGAACCACAAAAACACCCATGCTCTATGGTCAGACATTTGCGTGCTCCATGAGGGAACCAAGAGTGAGCGTGAGGAACGCTATCATGTTGTCATGCAAAAGCTTAATTCATTTGAGATGCGTCCTCATGAGAATGCTAATGAAATGTACTCACGCTTGAATGTTCTTATAGAGGAGCTCAATGGACTTGGACTCAAACAAATGGTGCCATCCGATGTTGTGAGAAAGATCTTGTGTGTCCTACCCATTGACAAGTATGGCCACATTGTCACTGTGCTTCATCAAGTGGATCTTTCCACCACTACACCAACTCAAATATTGGGGAAGATCAATGCTCATGAGATGTACATGCACATCACTCCACAAGAAGGCTCATCTTCCGATAAGAAGAAAGACTTGGCATTCAAGTCTAGTCAAGAGAAGAAGGGCAAAGCCAAGGCCATTGAGGTTGATCTTGATAGCTCAAGTGATGATGAGCATGATGATACAAACATTGCTCTCATGGTGAAGAAGACCACCAAGATGCTTAAGAAGCTACATAAGAATGGTGTCAACTTTGACTCCAAGAAGAAGAAATTCTTTACAAGTAGCAAGACAAAGCCTCTCTCCGAAATGCAATGCTACAATTGTGGTTATCTTGGCCATCTAGCTCATAATTGCCCTAACCCCAAGAAAGAGAACTACAAGAACAAGCACAAGGGCAAGAAAGATGAATCAAGTAGTGAAGATGAGAAGAAGAAAGAAAAGTCATACAAAAAGAAGGATGGCAAGAAGAAGCAACACCACAAGAAGAAGAGTGGCAAGGCTTATATTGTTGGTGATTGGTTCACGGATATTGAATCATCAAATGGCTCTTCTGGTGAAGATAGTGATGATGAAAAAGAGAAGGTGGCTGCCCTTGTGATTAGGACTTCTCTACCTCCACCACCACCACCGCCATCATCCTCTACACACCTATGCCTCATGGCCAAGGGTGATCGGAAGGTACAAAGTGATGATGACTCTAGTGATAGTGATGGAGAATTTGAAACACCTTCTTATGATGAACTTGTTGCATTGCTCAATAACTACTCTAAATTCATAAGAAAGACTAGAGCTAAAAATGAAAAGCTAGAACTTGAAAATGAGTCTCTTCTTGCAAAGTATGACATTGCCACAAAAGCTAGTGATGAGCTTAGAGATAAAAACAAGCTTGTGTCATCCTCACTCAAGGAGCTCAAATCTTCTCTAAAAGAGCTTAAGAAAAACATGATAAACTTGAGGGGGTACACAATGAGCTCACCACTAGAAATGACTTGCAAAAAGAACAATACACAACCCTCAAAGTCAATCATAATGCTCTTGTTGTTGCTTATGCTCTTTTATCCAATGAGCCGCATGATGCTACTAACAATGTTGTTAAGATTGACATAGCCACATCATGTGATGATTTGATTAATGAGAGAATTGAGCAAGGTTCTAGTAGCAAAGGCAAGAAAGTTGTTATGGCCAACACATATGACGACTATGTCAAGATCAAGAACGAGAATGAAAAGCTTAAGAAGGATCTTGAGAAGCGATCAACCCAAAGCCCAATTGTCATAGAGACTCAAGATGGTGACTATGATATGGCTCTTGATCTTGAGATGCTTAGAGAAGAGAACAAGAGGCTTAAAATGGAAAGAGCTTATGAGAAGAGCCCATCAAGTGAAGCTCTCCAAGAAGAAAACAAGAAACTCAAGTTGGAGAAAGAGCATCTTGCCACCGGCTTGAAGAAGTTCACAAGAGGCCAATATCTTCAAAGTGAGCTACTCATGAACACTGTCATGAAGATGAACAAGAGTGGTATTGGATTCTTGGAGAAGAAAGTTCAACAACACAAGCAAAAGCAACACCAACACAAGCCAAAGCCCAACCAAAGAGATGCTTTGAGTGTGGACAAGAAGGTCACTTTGCTCATGAGTGTGAAACGCCACCACCTCAACCCTTGCCCAAGCATGCTAGACCCTTTGCTTTCAATGCTCACTACATGCTTAGAAAAGATACAAGTGGCAAAATCAAGGTCATGTTCTTAGGACCACCAAACAAGAATAGGCCTAAGCAAATTTGGGTTGCAAAGTCACTAGTTGAGAAAGTCAAGAGACCTCAACAAGTTTGGGTCCCTAAACAACAAGCTTGATCTCTTGTGTGTGTAGGTGAACTACAAGACCGGTGGAAGTCATTGGGTTATTGATAGTGGTTGCACACAACATATGACCGGTGATCCTCGTATGTTCACCTCACTTGATGAGAATATGGATGATCAAGAGAGATTACATTTGGTGACAATTCAAAAGGCAAAGTTCAAGGGTTGGGCAAAGTAGTAATATCAAATGATCACTCAATATCAAATGTGCTTCTTGTTGCCTCTTTGAGTTTCAACTTGCTATCCATTGGGCAATTGTGTGATCTTGGCTTTCAATGTCTATTCACCAAGAAGGAAGTGGTAGTGTCAAATATGGATGATGCTCAAGTGATATTCCAAGGCTTTAGATACAATAATCTCTATCTAGTGGATTTCACCTCCGATGATGCAAACTTGAAGACATGTTTATTCACCAAGACATCACTTGGTTGGCTATGGCATAGAAGACTTGCACATGTGGGGATGAGTACACTCAAGAAGCTATTGAAGAATGAATTGGTTAGAGGGTTGAAGGATATCAAATTTGAGAAGGACAAGCCTTGTAGTGCATGTCAAGCCGGCAAGCAAGTTGCCAACACCCATCCAACCAAAGCTTATGTGTCAACATCAAGAGAGCTAGAACTTCTACACATGGACTTGTTTGGTCCAACCACATATGCAAGCTTGGGAGGCAACCTCTATTGTCTAGTGATTGTTGATGATTACACAAGATACACTTCGGTGTTCTTTCTTCATGATAAATCCGAAGTTGCCGCTTCATTCAAGAAGTTTACCAAGAGAGCACAAAATGAGTTTGATGTGAAGATCAAGAAGATAAGAAGTGACAATGGCAAAGAGTTTGACAACACAAACATTGAGGTTTATTGTGATGAAGTGGGGATCAAGCATGAAGTCTCATCAACTTACACTCCGCAACAAAATGGTGCAGTAGAGAGAAATAACCGTACATTGATCACCCTTGCAAGAACAATGCTTGATGAGTACAACACATCGGAGAGGTTTTGGGCAGAAGCAATCAACACCGCATGCTATGCATCCAACCGCCTATTCCTCACCAGCTACTTGGGAAGACCCCCTATGAATTGCTCAACGACAAGAAGCCGGATATTTAATTCTTCCGGGTGTTTGGTTGCAAGTGCTACATCTACAAGAAGCGACAACACCTAGGGAAGTTTCAAAGACGTTGTGATATTGGCTTTCTTGTTGGTTACTCATTGAAGTCCAAAGCATATCGAGTATTCAACCATGCCACCGGCTTGGTAGAAGAAACATATGATGTGGAGTTCGATGAATCTAATGGCTCCGAAGGAGCACATGAGAATCTTGATGATGTAGGTGATGAACCATTGAGGGAGGCCATGAAGAACATGCCAGTTGGAGAAATCAAGCCAAAAGAGGATGATGATGTACAAATCATTGACAAGCCCTCTTCATCAAATGTGCCACAAGATGATGATAAAGATGGGAGAGAACCAAATGAAGATACTCATATCTCCCATGAGCAAATGGTGAATCAAGCATAATATGTTGATGCTCCACAACCTCCTCCCCAAGTGGTTGAAAGAAGAACAACTCCTCTACTTCAAGCACATCCACAAGATCTCATCATAGGAAGTCCAACAAGGGGTGTAATGACTCGCTCTCAAAAACTTGCTTCATTTATTGAACATCACTCCTTTATCTCTTGTTTTGACGATAGATGAAGCTCTCAAGGATCTGGATTGGGTGAATGCCATGCATGAAGAATTGAACAACTTCACCCGCAATCAAGAATGGACACTTGAAGAGCGACCTAAAGGCGCAAGAGTCATTGGAACCAAGTGGGTGTTCCGCAACAAGCAAGATGATCAAGGCGTTGTTGTGAGGAACAAGGCAAGACTAGTGGCAAAGGGATTCTCTCAAGTTGAAGGTTTGGATTTTGGAGAGACCTTTGCACCGGTTGCAAGACTTGAAGCCATCCGTATCCTCCTTGCATATGCATCTCATCATGACATGAAATTATATCAAATGGATGTTAAAAGTGCATTTTTAAATGGCTTCATAAATGAACTAGTCTATGTTGATCAACCTCTCGTGTTTGAAGACCCTAGATATCCTAATCATGATTATAGGTTGTCCAAGACACTAGTGATCTACCAAGCAAATGACACCCTCCGGATGTACTTTTTCTATCAATTTTGCAACCCGCGTAATCCGAATCGAAATACCCAACGAGTTGGAAGTTAGCTCCTTTGGGATACCAAAGTCCAATGCTTGGTGTGTGCTTTAGGTACCTAAGGATTCTTTTGACGGCAACTAAGTGTGACTCCTTAGGATCGGCTTGAAATCTAGCACACATACACACACTAAACATGATGTCGGGCCTAGATGCGGTCAAGTATAACAAGCTACCAATCATAGAATGGTAGAGAGTTTGATCAACCGAGTTACCTTCCTCATCTAGGTCGAGATGTCCATTGGTAGGCATTGGTGTCTTGATGGGCTTGCATTCATCCATATTGAACCTTTTGAGAAGGTCCTTGGTGTACTTATCTTGAGAGATGAAAGTCCCTTCTCTCAATTGCTTTACTTGAAAACCAAGGAAGAATGTAAGCTTTCCAATCATAGACATCTCGAACTCCTTCGACATCAAGTCACCAAATTCTTTGCAATAGTCTTCATTTGTTGAGCCAAAGATGATATCATCAACATAAACTTGGCAAATGAAGATCTCTCAATCAACCTTCTTGGTGAATAGTGTGGTGTCCACCTTCCCAATGGTGAAGCCCTTCTCAATGAGGAAATCCCGAAGGCGCTCATACCAAGCTCTTGGGGCTTGCTTGAGCCCATATAGCGCCTTGGACAACCTATAATCATGATTAGGATATCTAGGGTCTTCAAACACGAGAGGTTGATCAACATAGACTAGTTCATTTATGAAGCCATTTAAAAATGCACTTTTAACATCCATTTGATATAATTTCATGTCATGATGAGATGCATATGCAAGGAGGATACGGATGGCTTCAAGTCTTGCAACCGGTGCAAAGGTCTCTCCAAAATCCAAACCTTCAACTTGAGAGAATCCCTTTGCCACTAGTCTTGCCTTGTTCCTCACAACAACGCCTTGATCATCTTGCTTGTTGCGGAACACCCACTTGGTTCCAATGACTCTTGCGCCTTTAGGTCGCTCTTCAAGTGTCCATTCTTGATTGCGGGTGAAGTTGTTCAATTCTTCATGCATGGCATTCACCCAATCCAGATCCTTGAGAGCTTCATCTATCGTCAAAACAAGAGATAAAGGAGTGATGTTCAATAAATGAAGCAAGTTTTTGAGAGCGAGTCATTACACCCCTTGTTGGACTTCCTATGATGAGATCTTGTGGATGTGCTTGAAGTAGAGGAGTTGTTCTTCTTTCAACCACTTGGGGAGGAGGTTGTGGAGCATCAACATATTATGCTTGATTCACCATTTGCTCATGGGAGATATGAGTATCTTCATTTGGTTCTCTCCCATCTTTATCATCATCTTGTGGCACATTTGATGAAGAGGGCTTGTCAATGATTTGTACATCATCATCCTCTTTTGGCTTGATTTCTCCAACTGGCATGTTCTTCATGGCCTCCCTCAATGGTTCATCACCTACATCATCAAGATTCTCATGTGCTCCTTCGGAGCCATTAGATTCATCGAACTCCACATCATATGTTTCTTCTACCAAGCCGGTGGCATGGTTGAATACTCGATATGCTTTGGACTTCAATGAGTAACCAACAAGAAAGCCAATATCACAACGTCTTTGAAACTTCCCTAGGTGTTGTCGCTTCTTGTAGATGTAGCACTTGCAACCAAACACCCGGAAGAATTAAATATCCGGCTTCTTGTCGTTGAGCAATTCATAGGGGGTCTTCCCAAGTAGCTGGTGAGGAATAGGCGGTTGGATGCATAGCATGCGGTGTTGATTGCTTCTGCCCAAAACCTCTCCGATGTGTTGTACTCATCAAGCATTGTTCTTGCAAGGGTGATCAATGTACGGTTATTTCTCTCTACTGCACCATTTTGTTGCGGAGTGTAAGTTGATGAGACTTCATGCTTGATCCCCACTTCATCACAATAAACCTCAATGTTTGTGTTGTCAAACTCTTTGCCATTGTCACTTCTTATCTTCTTGATCTTCACATCAAACTCATTTTGTGCTCTCTTGGTAAACTTCTTGAATGAAGCGGCAACTTCGGATTTATCATGAAGAAAGAACACCGAAGTGTATCTTGTGTAATCATCAACAATCACTAGACAATAGAGGTTGCCTCCCAAGCTTGCATATGTGGTTGGACCAAACAAGTCCATGTGTAGAAGTTCTAGCTCTCTTGATGTTGACACATAAGCTTTGGTTGGATGGGTGTTGGCAACTTGCTTGCCGGCTTGACATGCACTACAAGGCTTGTCCTTCTCAAATTTGATATCCTTCAACCCTCTAACCAATTCATTCTTCAATAGCTTCTTGAGTGTACTCATCCCCACATGTGCAAGTCTTCTATGCCATAGCCAACCAAGTGATGTCTTGGTGAATAAACATGTCTTCAAGTTTGCATCATCGGAGGTGAAATCCACTAGATAGAGATTATTGTATCTAAAGCCTTGGAATATCACTTGAGCATCATCCATATTTGACACTACCACTTCCTTCTTGGTGAATAGACATTGAAAGCCAAGATCACACAATTGCCCAATGGATAGCAAGTTGAAACTCAAAGAGGCAACAAGAAGCACATTTGATATTGAGTGATCATTTGATATTACTACTTTGCCCAACCCTTGAACTTTGCCTTTTGAATTGTCACCAAATGTAATCTCTCTTGATCATCCATATTCTCATCAAGTGAGGTGAACATACGAGGATCACCGGTCATATGTTGTGTGCAACCACTATCAATAACCCAATGACTTCCACCGGTCTTGTAGTTCACCTACACACACAAGAGATCAAGCTTGTTGTTTAGGGACCCAAACTTGTTGAGGTCTCTTGACTTTCTCAACTAGTGACTTTGCAACCCAAATTTGCTTAGGCCTATTCTTGTTTGGTGGTCCTAAGAACATGACCTTGATTTTGCCACTTGTATCTTTTCTAAGCATGTAGTGAGCATTGAAAGCAAAGGGTCTAGCATGCTTGGGCAAGGGTTGAGGTGGTGGCGTTTCACACTCATGAGCAAAGTGACCTTCTTGTCCACACTCAAAGCATCTCTTTGGTTGGGCTTTGGCTTGTGTTGGTGTTGCTTTTGCTTGTGTTGTTGAACTTTCTTCTCCAAGAATCCAATACCACTCTTGTTCATCTTCATGACAGTGTTCATGAGTAGCTCACTTTGAAGATATTGGCCTCTTGTGAACTTCTTCAAGCCGGTGGCAAGATGCTCTTTCTCCAACTTGAGTTTCTTGTTTTCTTCTTGGAGAGCTTCACTTGATGGGCTCTTCTCATAAGCTCTTTCCATTTTAAGCCTCTTGTTCTCTTCTCTAAGCATCTCAAGATCAAGAGCCATATCATAGTCACCATCTTGAGTCTCTATGACAATTGGGCTTTGGGTTGATCGCTTCTCAAGATCCTTCTTAAGCTTTTCATTCTCGTTCTTGATCTTGACATAGTCGTCATATGTGTTGGCCATAACAACTTTCTTGCCTTTGCTACTAGAACCTTGCTCAATTCTCTCATTAATCAAATCATCACATGATGTGGCTATGTCAATCTTAACAACATTGTTAGTAGCATCATGCGGCTCATTGGATAAAAGAGCATAAGCAACAACAAGAGCATTATGATTGACTTTGAGGGTTGTGTATTGTTCTTTTTGCAAGTCATTTCTAGTGGTGAGCTCATTGTGTACCCCCTCAAGTTTATCATGTTTTTCTTTAAGCTCTTTTAGAGAAGATTTGAGCTCCTTGAGTGAGGATGACACAAGCTTGTTTTTATCTCTAAGCTCATCACTAGCTTTTGTGGCAATGTCATACTTTGCAAGAAGAGACTCATTTTCAAGTTCTAGCTTTTCATTTTTAG
The DNA here is from genome assembly GCA_030439765.1 of Tripidium arundinaceum. Taxonomy (NCBI): domain Eukaryota; kingdom Viridiplantae; phylum Streptophyta; class Magnoliopsida; order Poales; family Poaceae; genus Tripidium; species Tripidium arundinaceum. The sequence continues at coordinate 10,890 of JAHUYU010001533.1, read as the reverse complement.
CTCTAGTCTTTCTTATGAATTTAGAGTAGTTATTGAGCAATGCAACAAGTTCATCATAAGAAGGTGTTTCAAATTCTCCATCACTATCACTAGAGTCATCATCACTTTGTACCTTCCGATCACCCTTGGCCATGAGGCATAGGTGTGTAGAGGATGATGGCGGTGGTGGTGGTGGAGGTAGAGAAGTCCTAATCACAAGGGCAGCCACCTTCTCTTTTTCATCATCACTATCTTCACCAGAAGAGCCATTTGATGATTCAATATCCGTGAACCAATCACCAACAATATAAGCCTTGCCACTCTTCTTCTTGTGGTGTTGCTTCTTCTTGCCATCCTTCTTTTTGTATGACTTTTCTTTCTTCTTCTCATCTTCACTACTTGATTCATCTTTCTTGCCCTTGTGCTTGTTCTTGTAGTTCTCTTTCTTGGGGTTAGGGCAATTATGAGCTAGATGGCCAAGATAACCACAATTGTAGCATTGCATTTCGGAGAGAGGCTTTGTCTTGCTACTTGTAAAGAATTTCTTCTTCTTGGAGTCAAAGTTGACACCATTCTTATGTAGCTTCTTAAGCATCTTGGTGGTCTTCTTCACCATGAGAGCAATGTTTGTATCATCATGCTCATCATCACTTGAGCTATCAAGATCAACCTCAATGGCCTTGGCTTTGCCCTTCTTCTCTTGACTAGACTTGAATGCCAAGTCTTTCTTCTTATCGGAAGATGAGCCTTCTTGTGGAGTGATGTGCATGTACATCTCATGAGCATTGATCTTCCCCAATATTTGAGTTGGTGTAGTGGTGGAAAGATCCACTTGATGAAGCACAGTGACAATGTGGCCATACTTGTCAATGGGTAGGACACACAAGATCTTTCTCACAACATCGGATGGCACCATTTGTTTGAGTCCAAGTCCATTGAGCTCCTCTATAAGAACATTCAAGCGTGAGTACATTTCATTAGCATTCTCATGAGGACGCATCTCAAATGAATTAAGCTTTTGCATGACAACATGATAGCGTTCCTCACGCTCACTCTTGGTTCCCTCATGGAGCACGCAAATGTCTGACCATAGAGCATGGGTGTTTTTGTGGTTCTGGACGCGATTAAACACATCCTTGCAAATGCCTCTAAAGATGATGTTTTTGGCCTTTGCCTTCCATTTCTCGTTTTCCTCTTCATGAGGAGTGAGTGAGGTAGCATCCTTAGGTTTTGGGAAACCATGAATGGTGGCACAATAGTAATTTATGTCAACCGCCTCAAGGTACGACTCCATACGAATTTTCCAATATGGGAAGTCGTCTCCCTCGAACATGGGAGGAGGTCCATCACCTCCGGACATCTTGCTCTAGGCGGTTAAGCCTAAAACGATGAGAACCTGGATCTGATACCAATTGAAAGGAACAAGATGCCAAAGAGGGGGTGAATTGGGCTAATTCTAAATTTTCTTACAAGAAGTAAAACCTATTACTAGCCCATTTCATCCCTAGTGAATAAGTGTGTGTTCTAGCTTCTAACGCACAAAAGATTAGCACCCTATGTTCCAATCCTACTCTAGCATGGCAATTCTAGGAATGTAAATGACAAGAATTGAATTGCTCAAAGTAAATGCGGAATGTAAAGAGAGGAAGGAACAAGCCAATTTTTTCCCGAGGTATCGAGGTGTCGGCACACCCCCCAGTCCTCGTTGGAGCACCCTCGCAAGGGTATCGCTCCCCCTTGATCCGCGCAAGGATCAAGTGCTCACTATGAGCTAATTCTTCGCCACTCCGGCCCGGTGAATCGCTCACTACCGGTCACAACACGAGATGGGTCATCCACAAGCTCCGCCGGATGATCACCATGCTCCCGATCGCCACCAAGCCGTCTAGGTGATGCCATCACCAAGAGTAACAAGCACAAACTCTCACTTGACCCAAACAAGGCTAATGAGAAAGGTGGATGCACACTTGCTACTCCCTATGCACTAATGAGGCCTCTAATCTTGCGATTATCAAATCTTAAACACCTCACTAGGCTCTTGCTCTCCCTTGCACTCCAAAGGGTGTTCTCAGCTGATCAAATGGGCAAGAGACCCCAAATGGATGAGTAGGAGTTGTATTTATACTCCCCCAAACAAGTCCACACGAAGGGGTAAAACTCAGCTGTTAAAGGGGCATCGGACACGTCTGACGCGCACATCAGACGCGTCCTATGCCACCTCCAACGGTAACGTGTACTGTTTGTGACAGCACATGTCACAGTGTCCGATGGCACCCCATCGGGCGCGTCCGATGGCCGTTGGCCTTCTCTGGAACCTCTCTGCATGGACATCGGATGCACCTACAGTTGTGTCTGATGTAAGCGTCCGATGCCTCACTGATGCGCAGGCACAAGTGAATAGTGCCAGCGTCGCGTCCGACGTAGCCCCACTGGCGCGTCTGATGTGGCATGGCTGGCAACTGTGCACTCCCTGTACTCATCGGACGCATCCGATGTGTACAGGGCCAGCATCCGATGCCCTTTCAAGCGCTCTCTCAACTCCGGATCGCGACGCTATCTTAACGACTTTTGTTCCACTCGATCTTTGGGCAATCGGAGGTTCACTTGCCCCTACGACGGATTTCATTTTTGGTTTTCAAAGGATGGACGACAAGGTTGGAGATAGGCTAGTTCTAAGTGTCATTTGGTGTTGGAGAGACACTTAGAATAGTTTAGGACTTTGTTTTTCCTTTGGCCGTACTATTAAAGGGAGTGTGAACTAGTAGCTTGACCTAGGTGAGTCTAATGTGTTAGGTGTGGTGCACACTTGTCAAACTTAGCACTAGGCAGCTCAGGGATAGCCCAAAGATCGAGTGGAACAAAAGTCGTTAAGATAGCGTCGCGATCCGGAGTTGAGAGAGCGCTTGAAAGGGCATCGGATGCTGGCCCTGTACACATCGGATGCGTCCGATGAGTACAGGGAGTGCACAGTTGCCAGCCATGCCACATCAGACGCGCCAGTGGGGCTACGTCGGACGCGACGCTGGCACTATTCACTTGTGCCTGCGCATCAGTGAGGCATCGGACGCTTACATCAGACACAACTGTAGGTGCATCCGATGTCCATGCAGAGAGGTTCCAGAGAAGGCCAACGGCCATCGGACGCGCCCGATGGGGTGCCATCGGACACTGTGACATGTGCTGTCACAAACAGTACACGTTACCGTTGGAGGTGGCATAGGACGCGTCTGATGTGCGCGTCAGACGTGTCCGATGCCCCTTTAACAGCTGAGTTTTACCCCTTCGTGTGGACTTGTTTGGGGGAGTATAAATACAACTCCTACTCATCCATTTGGGGTCTCTTGCCCATTTGATCAGCTGAGAACACCCTTTGGAGTGCAAGGGAGAGCAAGAGCCTAGTGAGGTGTTTAAGATTTGATAATCGCAAGATTAGAGGCCTCATTAGTGCATAGGGAGTAGCAAGTGTGCATCCACCTTTCTCATTAGCCTTGTTTGGGTCAAGTGAGAGTTTGTGCTTGTTACTCTTGGTGATGGCATCACCTAGACGGCTTGGTGGCGATCGGGAGCATGGTGATCATCCGGCGGAGCTTGTGGATGACCCATCTCGTGTTGTGACCGGTAGTGAGCGATTCACCGGGCCGGAGTGGCGAAGAATTAGCTCATAGTGAGCACTTGATCCTTGCGCGGATCAAGGGGGAGCGATACCCTTGCGAGGGTGCTCCAACGAGGACTGGGGGGTGTGCCGACACCTCGATACCTCGGGAAAAAATTGGCTTGTTCCTTCCTCTCTTTACATTCCGCATTTACTTTGAGCAATTCAATTCTTGTCATTTACATTCCTAGAATTGCCATGCTAGAGTAGGATTGGAACATAGGGTGCTAATCTTTTGTGCGTTAGAAGCTAGAACACACACTTATTCACTAGGGATGAAATGGGCTAGTAATAGGTTTTACTTCTTGTAAGAAAATTTAGAATTAGCCCAATTCACCCCCTCTTTGGCATCTTGTTCCTTTCAATTGGTATCAGATCCAGGTTCTCATCGTTTTAGGCTTAACCGCCTAGAGCAAGATGTCCGGAGGTGATGGACCTCCTCCCATGTTCGAGGGAGACGACTTCCCATATTGGAAAATTCGTATGGAGTCGTACCTTGAGGCGGTTGACATAAATTACTATTGTGCCACCATTCATGGTTTCCCAAAACCTAAGGATGCTACCTCACTCACTCCTCATGAAGAGGAAAACGAGAAATGGAAGGCAAAGGCCAAAAACATCATCTTTAGAGGCATTTGCAAGGATGTGTTTAATCGCGTCCAGAACCACAAAAACACCCATGCTCTATGGTCAGACATTTGCGTGCTCCATGAGGGAACCAAGAGTGAGCGTGAGGAACGCTATCATGTTGTCATGCAAAAGCTTAATTCATTTGAGATGCGTCCTCATGAGAATGCTAATGAAATGTACTCACGCTTGAATGTTCTTATAGAGGAGCTCAATGGACTTGGACTCAAACAAATGGTGCCATCCGATGTTGTGAGAAAGATCTTGTGTGTCCTACCCATTGACAAGTATGGCCACATTGTCACTGTGCTTCATCAAGTGGATCTTTCCACCACTACACCAACTCAAATATTGGGGAAGATCAATGCTCATGAGATGTACATGCACATCACTCCACAAGAAGGCTCATCTTCCGATAAGAAGAAAGACTTGGCATTCAAGTCTAGTCAAGAGAAGAAGGGCAAAGCCAAGGCCATTGAGGTTGATCTTGATAGCTCAAGTGATGATGAGCATGATGATACAAACATTGCTCTCATGGTGAAGAAGACCACCAAGATGCTTAAGAAGCTACATAAGAATGGTGTCAACTTTGACTCCAAGAAGAAGAAATTCTTTACAAGTAGCAAGACAAAGCCTCTCTCCGAAATGCAATGCTACAATTGTGGTTATCTTGGCCATCTAGCTCATAATTGCCCTAACCCCAAGAAAGAGAACTACAAGAACAAGCACAAGGGCAAGAAAGATGAATCAAGTAGTGAAGATGAGAAGAAGAAAGAAAAGTCATACAAAAAGAAGGATGGCAAGAAGAAGCAACACCACAAGAAGAAGAGTGGCAAGGCTTATATTGTTGGTGATTGGTTCACGGATATTGAATCATCAAATGGCTCTTCTGGTGAAGATAGTGATGATGAAAAAGAGAAGGTGGCTGCCCTTGTGATTAGGACTTCTCTACCTCCACCACCACCACCGCCATCATCCTCTACACACCTATGCCTCATGGCCAAGGGTGATCGGAAGGTACAAAGTGATGATGACTCTAGTGATAGTGATGGAGAATTTGAAACACCTTCTTATGATGAACTTGTTGCATTGCTCAATAACTACTCTAAATTCATAAGAAAGACTAGAGCTAAAAATGAAAAGCTAGAACTTGAAAATGAGTCTCTTCTTGCAAAGTATGACATTGCCACAAAAGCTACTAGTTCACACTCCCTTTAATAGTACGGCCAAAGGAAAAACAAAGTCCTAAACTATTCTAAGTGTCTCTCCAACACCAAATGACACTTAGAACTAGCCTATCTCCAACCTTGTCGTCCATCCTTTGAAAACCAAAAATGAAATCCGTCGTAGGGGCAAGTGAACCTCCGATTGCCCAAAGGGTGTTCTCAGCTGATCAAATGGGCAAGAGACCCCAAATGGATGAGTAGGAGTTGTATTTATACTCCCCCAAACAAGTCCACACGAAGGGGTAAAACTCAGCTGTTAAAGGGGCATCGGACACGTCTGACGCGCACATCAGACGCGTCCTATGCCACCTCCAACGGTAACGTGTACTGTTTGTGACAGCACATGTCACAGTGTCCGATGGCACCCCATCGGGCGCGTCCGATGGCCGTTGGCCTTCTCTGGAACCTCTCTGCATGGACATCGGATGCACCTACAGTTGTGTCTGATGTAAGCGTCCGATGCCTCACTGATGCGCAGGCACAAGTGAATAGTGCCAGCGTCGCGTCCGACGTAGCCCCACTGGCGCGTCTGATGTGGCATGGCTGGCAACTGTGCACTCCCTGTACTCATCGGACGCATCCGATGTGTACAGGGCCAGCATCCGATGCCCTTTCAAGCGCTCTCTCAACTCCGGATCGCGACGCTATCTTAACGACTTTTGTTCCACTCGATCTTTGGGCTATCCCTGAGCTGCCTAGTGCTAAGTTTGACAAGTGTGCACCACACCTAACACATTAGACTCACCTAGGTCAAGCTACTAGTTCACACTCCCTTTAATAGTACGGCCAAAGGAAAAACAAAGTCCTAAACTATTCTAAGTGTCTCTCCAACACCAAATGACACTTAGAACTAGCCTATCTCCAACCTTGTCGTCCATCCTTTGAAAACCAAAAATGAAATCCGTCGTAGGGGCAAGTGAACCTCCGATTGCCCAAACAATCGCCATTATCGTGACCTAACTCAATTGGTTTCTGCAAAACACATGTTAGTCACAATAATCTTATGTTGTCATTAATCACCGAAACCCACTAGGGGCCTAGATGTTTTCAGAAGTAGGAGAGTGATTGGGATGGGCCATCACCATAAAGGTGCTTCTAGTCTATACATTTTGGACACCTTGCATCTTCCTTCAGTTGCGGGTACAACTCATGTGTCATCTGCTGCATCGTCTTCCGCCTCTTCATTTGCCAAGTGGCATCATCATTTTGGTCATCTTTGTGGGTATCGTTTGTCATCATTGATAAATAAATGTTGTTTAGGTCCTACTTCTATTGAGTCGCTTTCATTAGAAGGGCTGTAAGCTTGGAAAACAAATACAACTCATTCTGCTAGACCTTTTGTTCTAATTCATTCAAATGTATGGGTCCTGCACCTCTTGACAAAGGGTGGTCACAAAGATGACCAAAATGATGATGCCACTTGGCAAATGAAGAGGCGGAAGACGATGCAGCAGATGACACATGAGTTGTACCCGCAACTGAAGGAAGATGCAAGGTGTCCAAAATGTATAGACTAGAAGCACCTTTATGGTGATGGCCCATCCCAATCACTCTCCTACTTCTGAAAACATCTAGGCCCCTAGTGGGTTTCGGTGATTAATGACAACATAAGATTATTGTGACTAACATGTGTTTTGCAGAAACCAATTGAGTTAGGTCACGATAATGGCGATTGTTTGGGCAATCGGAGGTTCACTTGCCCCTACGACGGATTTCATTTTTGGTTTTCAAAGGATGGACGACAAGGTTGGAGATAGGCTAGTTCTAAGTGTCATTTGGTGTTGGAGAGACACTTAGAATAGTTTAGGACTTTGTTTTTCCTTTGGCCGTACTATTAAAGGGAGTGTGAACTAGTAGCTTGACCTAGGTGAGTCTAATGTGTTAGGTGTGGTGCACACTTGTCAAACTTAGCACTAGGCAGCTCAGGGATAGCCCAAAGATCGAGTGGAACAAAAGTCGTTAAGATAGCGTCGCGATCCGGAGTTGAGAGAGCGCTTGAAAGGGCATCGGATGCTGGCCCTGTACACATCGGATGCGTCCGATGAGTACAGGGAGTGCACAGTTGCCAGCCATGCCACATCAGACGCGCCAGTGGGGCTACGTCGGACGCGACGCTGGCACTATTCACTTGTGCCTGCGCATCAGTGAGGCATCGGACGCTTACATCAGACACAACTGTAGGTGCATCCGATGTCCATGCAGAGAGGTTCCAGAGAAGGCCAACGGCCATCGGACGCGCCCGATGGGGTGCCATCGGACACTGTGACATGTGCTGTCACAAACAGTACACGTTACCGTTGGAGGTGGCATAGGACGCGTCTGATGTGCGCGTCAGACGTGTCCGATGCCCCTTTAACAGCTGAGTTTTACCCCTTCGTGTGGACTTGTTTGGGGGAGTATAAATACAACTCCTACTCATCCATTTGGGGTCTCTTGCCCATTTGATCAGCTGAGAACACCCTTTGGGCAATCGGAGGTTCACTTGCCCCTACGACGGATTTCATTTTTGGTTTTCAAAGGATGGACGACAAGGTTGGAGATAGGCTAGTTCTAAGTGTCATTTGGTGTTGGAGAGACACTTAGAATAGTTTAGGACTTTGTTTTTCCTTTGGCCGTACTATTAAAGGGAGTGTGAACTAGTAGCTTTTGTGGCAATGTCATACTTTGCAAGAAGAGACTCATTTTCAAGTTCTAGCTTTTCATTTTTAGCTCTAGTCTTTCTTATGAATTTAGAGTAGTTATTGAGCAATGCAACAAGTTCATCATAAGAAGGTGTTTCAAATTCTCCATCACTATCACTAGAGTCATCATCACTTTGTACCTTCCGATCACCCTTGGCCATGAGGCATAGGTGTGTAGAGGATGATGGCGGTGGTGGTGGTGGAGGTAGAGAAGTCCTAATCACAAGGGCAGCCACCTTCTCTTTTTCATCATCACTATCTTCACCAGAAGAGCCATTTGATGATTCAATATCCGTGAACCAATCACCAACAATATAAGCCTTGCCACTCTTCTTCTTGTGGTGTTGCTTCTTCTTGCCATCCTTCTTTTTGTATGACTTTTCTTTCTTCTTCTCATCTTCACTACTTGATTCATCTTTCTTGCCCTTGTGCTTGTTCTTGTAGTTCTCTTTCTTGGGGTTAGGGCAATTATGAGCTAGATGGCCAAGATAACCACAATTGTAGCATTGCATTTCGGAGAGAGGCTTTGTCTTGCTACTTGTAAAGAATTTCTTCTTCTTGGAGTCAAAGTTGACACCATTCTTATGTAGCTTCTTAAGCATCTTGGTGGTCTTCTTCACCATGAGAGCAATGTTTGTATCATCATGCTCATCATCACTTGAGCTATCAAGATCAACCTCAATGGCCTTGGCTTTGCCCTTCTTCTCTTGACTAGACTTGAATGCCAAGTCTTTCTTCTTATCGGAAGATGAGCCTTCTTGTGGAGTGATGTGCATGTACATCTCATGAGCATTGATCTTCCCCAATATTTGAGTTGGTGTAGTGGTGGAAAGATCCACTTGATGAAGCACAGTGACAATGTGGCCATACTTGTCAATGGGTAGGACACACAAGATCTTTCTCACAACATCGGATGGCACCATTTGTTTGAGTCCAAGTCCATTGAGCTCCTCTATAAGAACATTCAAGCGTGAGTACATTTCATTAGCATTCTCATGAGGACGCATCTCAAATGAATTAAGCTTTTGCATGACAACATGATAGCGTTCCTCACGCTCACTCTTGGTTCCCTCATGGAGCACGCAAATGTCTGACCATAGAGCATGGGTGTTTTTGTGGTTCTGGACGCGATTAAACACATCCTTGCAAATGCCTCTAAAGATGATGTTTTTGGCCTTTGCCTTCCATTTCTCGTTTTCCTCTTCATGAGGAGTGAGTGAGGTAGCATCCTTAGGTTTTGGGAAACCATGAATGGTGGCACAATAGTAATTTATGTCAACCGCCTCAAGGTACGACTCCATACGAATTTTCCAATATGGGAAGTCGTCTCCCTCGAACATGGGAGGAGGTCCATCACCTCCGGACATCTTGCTCTAGGCGGTTAAGCCTAAAACGATGAGAACCTGGATCTGATACCAATTGAAAGGAACAAGATGCCAAAGAGGGGGTGAATTGGGCTAATTCTAAATTTTCTTACAAGAAGTAAAACCTATTACTAGCCCATTTCATCCCTAGTGAATAAGTGTGTGTTCTAGCTTCTAACGCACAAAAGATTAGCACCCTATGTTCCAATCCTACTCTAGCATGGCAATTCTAGGAATGTAAATGACAAGAATTGAATTGCTCAAAGTAAATGCGGAATGTAAAGAGAGGAAGGAACAAGCCAATTTTTTCCCGAGGTATCGAGGTGTCGGCACACCCCCCAGTCCTCGTTGGAGCACCCTCGCAAGGGTATCGCTCCCCCTTGATCCGCGCAAGGATCAAGTGCTCACTATGAGCTAATTCTTCGCCACTCCGGCCCGGTGAATCGCTCACTACCGGTCACAACACGAGATGGGTCATCCACAAGCTCCGCCGGATGATCACCATGCTCCCGATCGCCACCAAGCCGTCTAGGTGATGCCATCACCAAGAGTAACAAGCACAAACTCTCACTTGACCCAAACAAGGCTAATGAGAAAGGTGGATGCACACTTGCTACTCCCTATGCACTAATGAGGCCTCTAATCTTGCGATTATCAAATCTTAAACACCTCACTAGGCTCTTGCTCTCCCTTGCACTCCAAAGGGTGTTCTCAGCTGATCAAATGGGCAAGAGACCCCAAATGGATGAGTAGGAGTTGTATTTATACTCCCCCAAACAAGTCCACACGAAGGGGTAAAACTCAGCTGTTAAAGGGGCATCGGACACGTCTGACGCGCACATCAGACGCGTCCTATGCCACCTCCAACGGTAACGTGTACTGTTTGTGACAGCACATGTCACAGTGTCCGATGGCACCCCATCGGGCGCGTCCGATGGCCGTTGGCCTTCTCTGGAACCTCTCTGCATGGACATCGGATGCACCTACAGTTGTGTCTGATGTAAGCGTCCGATGCCTCACTGATGCGCAGGCACAAGTGAATAGTGCCAGCGTCGCGTCCGACGTAGCCCCACTGGCGCGTCTGATGTGGCATGGCTGGCAACTGTGCACTCCCTGTACTCATCGGACGCATCCGATGTGTACAGGGCCAGCATCCGATGCCCTTTCAAGCGCTCTCTCAACTCCGGATCGCGACGCTATCTTAACGACTTTTGTTCCACTCGATCTTTGGGCTATCCCTGAGCTGCCTAGTGCTAAGTTTGACAAGTGTGCACCACACCTAACACATTAGACTCACCTAGGTCAAGCTACTAGTTCACACTCCCTTTAATAGTACGGCCAAAGGAAAAACAAAGTCCTAA
>JAHUYU010001539.1:0-20241 GCA_030439765.1 Tripidium arundinaceum | reverse complement strand
CCACAACGAAGAGATGTGTCTTTCTCAACAAACACATACATTCAAGCTCCTCGACTAGAATTCTTGCCACTGTCCGTGCCTCGTTCTTCTCCTCTTCCAGCTTCGCCGCCGCCTTGCGTGCTAGGAGTAGCTCAGTTTCTAGCCTCGCCATTGCCTTGCGTGCTGGGAGCAGCTCGGTTTCCAGCTCTGCATGAACAAAGAGTACTATTAGCCCAACCTTCGGCCTAGCAAGGCATTGTGCCGCATGGCCTGAGGCCTTACCATTCTTCCGGGCGATAGCCGTGACCAGCTGTTCGGTCAGCTCCTAGTTTTCAGACTCTAGCTATGACACACGCGATTGTAGCCTATCCTTGTCTTCATGGGCTCCGGCTAGATTCTTCTCCAGTGCCTCTACTGACTCTCGCAGCATCTTATTCTCAGCGAGGGCTGGGGCAGCCCGCTCTAGAAGGCGAGCGCAGTGCTCGGATGTCTTCAGCACCTCCTGCAGCAATGATAATTCAGGTCTGAACTTCATAATAACAAATGAAAACGCTGCCCGACTTACTTCAATCTCGCTTGACACCGATAAAGGGCGGCTTGGAGCCTTTTCACCTACTCGCTGGCTTGCTCCTCTTCCACCACCTTCAGCACATCTCCTCGGTGCACAAAAGTTTGCATGGGCTGAGGAGGGCGTCCTAGGAACAGGGCGGGTCTCGGTCGACTTCTTCTATCACCTCGGGGATATTCCTTGAGGGTTCTTTCCCCTTGTCACTCCGTGGTCGGATCGGAGCATCGAGACTCGTCTCCAGTGGGTGCACTCGAGGGCTGGCTACTGGATCAGAGCCAGTGGTCGTCTCGTGCGCTACGCCCTCATCTATTGGCTCCACGAATTGGTCGTCATCAGGGCCGGCTGGAACTTCTGGTGTTTCCAGTGCTTCCTCTTGCTGGTCCTCACTAGCGTCCTAGGCACTAGCATCTGGGGCAGATGCCTCTGCTTCTCGTCGCGCGTCATCAATGTTGAACGGGTGTAATTCCTCGGTCGACGCCTCGCTGCACCAAGACAGTGGATCGCCAATTACAACAAGCTTCATCATCCTCAAAACAGTCTATGTCAACAAACTTACACTTCGGATCGCCTGATGTTGGCCCTGAAGCGACGCGCCCTACTGGAGTTCCCTTGCTCTACAGTCACTCCTGCGGACCTAGTTACGAAGGAAAGCATCCTCTATTGGTGTCCTCCCTTATTAGTAATGTCCCCAGTTGAACAGTAGAAGACATAGCTTACCAAAGTCAGAATTAGAGAACCTTAGTTATCCTCTCTATGCTCCTATTATCCATAGCCTTAATTGCTACCCCTTGACAAGTTAACCCTCAACCTAATCTCTACCTTCACTTAGTTTTTTTTCTAGTTAAGATAGAGTGTAATTGACCTCACATGTTTCCCTGTGGATATGATACTTGGAATACTTCCGGGTGAAAGTTACAGTGGTATCCGTGCGCCTACGGATTTATCTGTGTGCATTAATAAATACCAACAGCAAGACTGGGCAACCTTCTTCTCCAGCATACCAGATGACACCTGGCCCACTGGAGTAGACATGCCGCCGTCGAGGACAGAACGGGCGGTAGAATTGTCGTCAAATGAGGATGGGTCGTCCGGGTCTGGCGACAGAGACGAGACAATCCCTAGGCACAATCTGACCAGGGGCGGGAAATAGCCGGTCAACGAAGGGCCAGCCGAGAAGAAAAGGAAAAGAAAAACCACTCCACTGCCTCCCGAGAGAAGCGGAATCACATTCAGGGAACCATCGGCACGTCAGAAATACGTGTCGAATGAGTCCGACGATGACGAAAACGAAGGGGAAACGCTTAATCAAAGAAAGGTACGCAAGGCCACCCCTGCATCGACCACCAATATTCCCAGCCGGCAAGGCCAAAAGATAGCCGACCGAGGAGCTGGTGATGACGAAGTCCCCGAGCCTAGACGAGAGGCGCCGGGAGGGAGGACCACCACAGCGAGACCGGAGACACCAAAGGAAAACTGACTGCCTCCAGCCTTCTCAAGGTCCGCAGGAGTGACTGTAGAGCAAGGGAACTCCAGTAGGGCGCGTCGCTTCAGGGCCAACATCAGGCGATCCGAAGTGTAAGTTTGTTGACATAGACTGTTTTGAGGATGATGAAGCTTGTTGTAATTGGCGATCCACTGTCTTGGTGCAGCGAGGCGTCGACCGAGGAATTACACCCGTTCAACATTGATGACGCGCGACGAGAAGCAGAGGCATCTGCCCCAGATGCTAGTGCCTAGGACGCTAGTGAGGACCAGCAAGAGGAAGCACTGGAAACACCAGAAGTTCCAGCCGGCCCTGATGACGACCAATTCGTGGAGCCAATAGATGAGGGCGTAGCGCACGAGACGACCACTGGCTCTGATCCAGTAGCCAGCCCTCGAGTGCACCCACTGGAGACGAGTCTCGATGCTCCGATCCGACCACGGAGTGACAAGGGGAAAGAACCCTCAAGGAATATCCCCGAGGTGATAGAAGAAGTCGACCGAGACCCGCCCTGTTCCTAGGACGCCCCTCCTCAGCCCATGCAAACTTTTGTGCACCGAGGAGATGTGCTGAAGGTGGTGGAAGAGGAGCAAGCCAGCGAGTAGGTGAAAAGGCTCCAAGCCGCCCTTTATCGGTGTCAAGCGAGATTGAAGTAAGTCGGGCAGCGTTTTCATTTGTTATTATGAAGTTCAGACCTGAATTATCATTGCTGCAGGAGGTGCTGAAGACATCCGAGCACTGCGCTCGCCTTCTAGAGCGGGCTGCCCCAGCCCTCGCTGAGAATAAGATGCTGCGAGAGTCAGTAGAGGCACTGGAGAAGAATCTAGCCGGAGCCCATGAAGACAAGGATAGGCTACAATCGCGTGTGTCATAGCTAGAGTCTGAAAACTAGGAGCTGACCGAACAGCTGGTCACGGCTATCGCCCGGAAGAATGGTAAGGCCTCAGGCCATGCGGCACAATGCCTTGCTAGGCCGAAGGTTGGGCTAATAGTACTCTTTGTTCATGCAGAGCTGGAAACCGAGCTGCTCCCAGCACGCAAGGCAATGGCGAGGCTAGAAACTGAGCTACTCCTAGCACGCAAGGCGGCGGCGAAGCTGGAAGAGGAGAAGAACGAGGCACGGACAGTGGCAAGAATTCTAGTCGAGGAGCTTGAATGTATGTGTTTGTTGAGAAAGACACATCTCTTCGTTGTGGTAAGCGTGTTTAACATGATTACTATTGCATTCATAGTGGTCTGCACAAACTCCCAAATGTAGTGGCACGACTTCGAGCTACGGCTGCAGGCCAAGCAGGACAAGATCAATGCAATAGTCGCAGGGATAAAGCCTGTTCTGGACTACATCGACCCGGAGCCAGCCACGCTTGAAGCTTATGATCTCGATGTCAGGCCTCCTGGTCGGAAGATTTCGTGGAGAGGTGCAAGGTCACGGTGACTCGCTTCAAGGAGTTTGCACACGGTGCTGCCTACTCGGCCGCTGGACACGCGCGGGCGGTAGTCCGATCGCTCTACCCTTCGGTAAAGCTGGAGGTGGTCGGTCGGGGGTACGCCCGATGCGTGAGCGATGACCAAGTCATGGCACTGGAAGACGAAGCAGAGGAACTGGCGATCAAACTTTCCGATGACCTGGATCTATTTGGCGAAAGAAGAAAACAGAATGTAATAGATTAGGATGAATTTATCAGATGATCTTATGTCTCATCGAACGGTTGTAACTATACATTATGTTTGTTGTATAGTGTTCATATTTTTAAAACACGAAGTAGGCCATGACAGTTGGCTCTTTGTCACATCACCAGCCCCAGCTATCCTATACCCCATGACACAGAGCGCTACTGCCCATACACGTTTAGGTGCAAAATTGAGAATAGGGCCGCTTCTGGGTAACACGAACGAGAACGTGGTTGTTCGGAAAATTGATGGCGAATATCTTAAAGGCGTGAAACATGGAGAAAAAACAAACAAATGGAGATCCGATGAGAAAAAAACTTCATTAAATGCTTATATATAAAAGGGTACATATCTTTATTTGGAATGTTTCAAGGATAGAAATGTCTAAGGTGCTCGATGTGCCAGGAGTTGGGGATGTCCACTCCTTCTGCATCACATAGCCTATACGATCCTGGTCGGGTTACTACTTTGACAATGTAGGGACCCTCCCAAGGCGACAAAAGCTTGTGCATCCCGACGATGCTCTACTTCTTTCAGAGTACTAGATCATCGACCGCAAAGGATCGCTCCTGGATGTTACGATTGTAGTACCTTTGTAGTCCTTGCAAATATTTGGCGGTCTGCACACACGTGAGCAGGCGCTCTTCTTCTAAGCGGTCAACATCTTCTAGCCGGTGCTGCTTAGACTTCTCTTCATTGAAGTTCTCCACCCTGGGCCCTTGGAAGGCGACATCTACAAGCAACACAGCTTCTGAGTCATACACCAGGAACTAAGGCAGAAAGAACACTAGTGTTTGCGACTGGGCTGGGTCCATAGCTCCCAGACCACAGCCGGCAACTCCTTGAGCCATCTGCCCTGGGTGTTTCTCCTCCTTCTCGTAGAGTCTCTTCTTGAGGGCATCTAATATCAAGCCGTTAGCCCGTTCGACCTGGCCATTAGCTCTAGGGTGGGCGACAAAGACATACTTGATGGAGATGCACCAGTCTTCGCAAAATTCCCAGAAGTCATTGCCGGTGAACATAGAACCCAATTCCGTGATGATGATGTTCGGCAGACCGAACCTTTGTATTATATCATCAAAGAGCTCTGCTGCTTTCTTTGCTATAGACGTGACAAGAGGCTTGTACTCAATCCCCTTGGAGAACTTGTCAATGGTGACATAAACATATTTGAATCCACCCGGGGCAGTCTTGAAAGGTCCAATCATATCCAGTCCCCAGCATGCAAATGGCCAGGAGGCTGGGATCGTCTGTAGGGCTTGTGCTGGAACATGGATTTGCTTAGCAAAAAACTAGCTTCCTCGCACCACCAAACTAGAGATTCAGCGTCTGCAACGGCGGAGGGCTAATAGAAACCTGCTCAGAAAGCTGTTGGCGGTCACTAACGACCATATCCGGCAGCCAATTATAGTCCAAAAGCAGGAGAAATAAACATACTTTCGACACATATGCTTTTACTATTGACAAAGTTCCACTTGTATTGGAAGCTTATTATTTTGTAGAGACTATACCAAAATACAGTGGAACAAGAATCAAAATACGCCAACACAGAAAGCGTAACGCAGATCATATACCAAGGAGCCAAGCAAAAGCCCACTTTCATGCAAAATTTGGGCCGAACACCTACGTGGAAGCGACCCTGGTCCAACCAGAGGCCCCCCAGAGAAAGGCGGTGGCGAGAGGAGCGGGCCAGGGTGCGACCGCACCCAGGGTGCGTCCGCACCGCCACTGGCTCCCCTCGGCCCACTCTTCTCTGGCGGTTGCATGCCGACATGTAGAGGCGGTGTAGGCTAGTTTCCTATTTTATGTCACCCCAAACCGACCTCCATTATGTATAAAAGGAGGGGTAGTGCTCTCATAACACACACACCATTTGGAGTCAACACACCTCACTTGAGTTTCACCTCCACTTATACTCTTTTTAGTTTTTTAGTAGTATTTTGGAGCAAAAGGCAAGAGCTACTTGGAGAGCTTGTCTCCTTGGAAGAAGAGCACTTGGTATGAATAATACTATGAAGAGTTCTTCCATAGTCATGCTC
The DNA here is from genome assembly GCA_030439765.1 of Tripidium arundinaceum. Lineage (NCBI taxonomy): Eukaryota > Viridiplantae > Streptophyta > Magnoliopsida > Poales > Poaceae > Tripidium > Tripidium arundinaceum. Next base: position 14,501 of record JAHUYU010001539.1, on the reverse strand, counting down.
TCATATCATTTATATAGCAATGCATATGAACTAGAGTATAGTTGTACCGTTATAATCGTGATATATGAACTAGTATATAGTTTGTATGTTATGATCTTAACATGTTCTTTTGACATGATCTTAGCATATGAACTAGGCTATAGTTCCTATGTTATGATCTCATCATATAGAACTGTATGCTTAACCATTCATGCTATATATATGATGAGGATTAGAGCTAAGTTGAGGTGGCGGTTCGTCGTGCCTTCGGGTATGCCCATGTCCTACGCTTGTTGATCCGTAGGGTCAGAGTCCTAGGGGGATGTGGGTAGTTTCTTTGTGCGCGGGCGTGTGTCCGGGTACAAGGGAACAGGCGGATGCATTTCCTACTCTCCGGTTGAGGGGTAGGCGGCAGGTGGTGACAGCCCTGTCCGTCCCTTGTAATCCCCCACATTAAATTGTCACATGAGGTTGCTGGCAGACCAGTACTCGATGGCCTCCCGACCCATCTCATGCCTAGTTCTAACTCTTAACCATGTATATGTATGATCATCAACTGTTCTTTGCACGCCTATATTAGAACATGCCTGTTCCAGTTAGGAACATTCTTTTATTCTTTGTTTTCCTTTATCCTTGAGGTTGGCCCAAGTGTGTGTCACACTATCTTAAAACTTATCATGGCTAGCCCCTCCGGATTTCGTGTAGTTTGATCTGCCATTTGCAGTCGGAAAGGTGCAGGGGACAAAAGTCCACCTAGTACTTTATCATATGTTACCTTGGACATGATGTTGATGCTTGCTCCAAGGTCGCAGAAGGCTTTGTGGAAGACATGCGGGCCGATTGCGCATGTGATTGTCGGGTAGCCAGGATCTTCTTTCTTGGCTATGAATGGTGAATTTACGGGATACTTGTCGTTTTTCCGACATAGAGGCTTACCGAACCTCATTTTAACAGATTTGAGAGAAGTTTTAGGTTTCCCCGAAAACTTTCCCGAGTCAGAAACAGGTATAGCGGCAGCAATTTGAGCTACTTGAGTTTCAATCATTTTATTAAAGCTCAGTTGGTTTTCAACAGAAGAAGTTAAACCTCCTATTTTAAAATTCAAAATTTCAATCATTTTATCATTAAGCATCAATTTTTTAGTAAGATTTTCAATTATTTTTGCTTGGCCTAAGACCAAGTCTTCCAAGGAAAGATGATTCGAATTATAATTTGAGTTGAAGATCGAATTACCTCCTTGGTAATGTGGGCGCGACTGGTTATTCCACCCGTTATGGCCACCTTGTTGGCGGAACCCGTTGTTGATGTAGGTGGTGTCTTCATGGGTCTCGAGGCAGTCGTTCCCTGAATGGCCAACATCACCACAGGCTTCGCATGTCATATGCGAGACCATGGCCTTGATGGCGATGTATATTGCTTCCTCTTTGGCGGCACGCTCATCAAGGCTCTTTAATAGGAGGTCCATTTTTGTGGCAAGCATATCCGTCTCCTTCTCGGTATGTATGCCTTCTTGTTGTTTGTCTGACCTTTCTTCCCCCCACCATTGATTTGACACCATTTTCTCGATGAGAGCCGTAGCTTCATTAATAGTGAGGGAGAGAAAGGAGCCTCCAGCAGCGGCATCTACGTGCCCCTTCGACATGGGCGTCAGCCCCTCATAGAAGTTCTGGAGCACGAGCCAATTTTCCATCTCATGGTATGGGCATGCCTGGAAGTAATCCTGCAGCCTTTCCCACGCATCGGGGATGGATTCCATTGAATTTTGCTGGAAGTTCAAAATTTTTCCCTTCAGGGCATGGGTTTTGCCCATGGGGAAAAATTTCGCGAGGAACGCCATGGAACATTTGTCCCACGTGTTGACAGCTTCCTTGTCCTTGTAAAACCACTGTTTCGCCTTCCCTACGAGGGAGAAGGGAAACATACGGAGCTTGATGCTTGTTGGTGCGACGTCTTTTATGACGATGGTGTCGCACAGCTCAAGGAAGTGTTGTAAGTGTGCACTTGCGTCCTCGCTAGGCAAACCACGGAACTGGTTTGCCTGCACCATCATGATCAGGCCAGTCCAGAGCTCAAAGTTTTTGGCGCCCGTGTTGACATCGGGCTCAACGGGCACGTTGGCAACAGCGGGGGTGGAGTAGTCACGGAGTGACTTGGCCATGAGTGAAGTAGCGGATGGTGCGGGGGTGACTGGTTCAACTGTCGGTGGAGTAGCGGAGGAAGAAGCGGTACGAGACCTTTTCTTCCTTAGGAGTGCTTCCGGATTATCAGTGCAGTTTTTCGGCAAGAAGAAACAAGTCATACACTATCCTGTTTTCATCCACAACAGGAGAAAACATGAAAGATTAGCCTGCATGAGTAATGGCTACCATACATGCATATCATCATGAACATGTCCTACTAGATTCTTTTAACCAATGCCTACCCCGGCAACGGCGCCAGAAATGCTTGTTGGCATTTCTTAATGTCATTGCTAAAATTAGCAACGCCGCCAAGAAATACCTTGACGATAGTTCTGAACGATCGCAGAACGAATCCGCAAGCGCACGGAATTATCGTTGTAGCATTTCACCCGGAAGTATTCAGGGTATCGTTATTTATATTTTCCCAAAGGAAGGCATGGTGTAAAAATCTCTAGTAGAGACATGGACAAGATAACATGACTGCATAATAGACCAATACTCAATATAGGGGTAAGCCATGATAAGTTTTAAGATAGTGTGACACACACTTGGGCCAACCTCAAGGATAAAGGAAAACAAAGAATAAAAGAATGTTCCTAACTGGAACAGGCATGTTCTAATATAGGCGTGCAAAGAACAGTTGATGATCATACATATACATGGTTAAGAGTTAGAACTAGGCATGAGATGGGTCGGGAGGCCATCGAGTACTGGTCTGCCAGCAACCTCATGTGACAATTTAATGTGGGGGATTACAAGGGACGGACAGGGCTGTCACCACCTGCCGCCTACCCCTCAACCGGAGAGTAGGAAATGCATCCGCCTGTTCCCTTGTACCCGGACACCACGCCCGCGCACAAAGAAACTACCCACATCCCCCTAGGACTCTGACCCTACGGATCAACAAGCGTAGGACATGGGCATACCCGAAGGCACGACGAACCGCCACCTCAACTTAGCTCTAATCCTCATCATATATATAGCATGAATGGTTAAGCATACAGTTCTATATGATGAGATCATAACATAGGAACTATAGCCTAGTTCATATGCTAAGATCATGTCAAAAGAACATGTTAAGATCATAACATACAAACTATATACTAGTTCATATATCACGATTATAACGGTACAACTATACTCTAGTTCATATGCATTGCTATATAAATGATATGAGAGCATGACTATGGAAGAACTCTTCATAGTATTATTCATACCAAGTGCTCTTCTTCCAAGGAGACAAGCTCTCCAAGTAGCTCTTGCCTTTTGCTCCAAAATACTACTAAAAAACTAAAAAGAGTATAAGTGGAGGTGAAACTCAAGTGAGGTGTGTTGACTCCAAATGGTGTGTGTGTTATGAGAGCACTACCCCTCCTTTTATACATAATGGAGGTCGGTTTGGGGTGACATAAAATAGGAAACTAGCCTACACCGCCTCTACATGTCGGCATGCAACCGCCAGAGAAGAGTGGGCCCGAGGGGAGCCAGTGGCGGTGCGGACGCACCCTGGGTGCGGTCGCACCCTGGCCCGCTCCTCTCGCCCACCGCCTTTCTCTGGGGGGCCTCTGGTTGGACCAGGGTCGCTTCCACGTAGGTGTTCGGCCCAAATTTTGCATGAAAGTGGGCTTTTGCTTGGCTCCTTGGTATATGATCTGCGTTACGCTTTCTGTGTTGGCGTATTTTGATTCTTGTTCCACTGTATTTTGGTATAGTCTCTACAAAATAATAAGCTTCCAATACAAGTGGAACTTTGTCAATAGTAAAAGCATATGTGTCGAAAGTATGTTTATTTCTCCTGCTTTTGGACTATAATTGGCTGCCGGATATGGTCGTTAGTGACCGCCAACAGCTTTCTGAGCAGGTTTCTATTAGCCCTCCGCCGTTGCAGACGCTGAATCTCTAGTTTGGTGGTGCGAGGAAGCTAGTTTTTTGCTAAGCAAATCCATGTTCCAGCACAAGCCCTACAGACGATCCCAGCCTCCTGGCCATTTGCATGCTGGGGACTGGATATGATTGGACCTTTCAAGACTGCCCCGGGTGGATTCAAATATGTTTATGTCACCATTGACAAGTTCTCCAAGGGGATTGAGTACAAGCCTCTTGTCACGTCTATAGCAAAGAAAGCAGCAGAGCTCTTTGATGATATAATACAAAGGTTCGGTCTGCCGAACATCATCATCACGGAATTGGGTTCTATGTTCACCGGCAATGACTTCTGGGAATTTTGCGAAGACTGGTGCATCTCCATCAAGTATGTCTTTGTCGCCCACCCTAGAGCTAATGGCCAGGTCGAACGGGCTAACGGCTTGATATTAGATGCCCTCAAGAAGAGACTCTACGAGAAGGAGGAGAAACACCCAGGGCAGATGGCTCAAGGAGTTGCCGGCTGTGGTCTGGGAGCTATGGACCCAGCCCAGTCGCAAACACTAGTGTCTCGCCTTAGTTCCTGGTGTATGACTCAGAAGCTGTGTTGCTTGTAGATGTCGCCTTCCAAGGGCCCAGGGTGGAGAACTTCAATGAAGAGAAGTCTAAGCAGCACCGGCTAGAAGATGTTGACCGCTTAGAAGAAGAGCGCCTGCTCACGTGTGTGCAGACCGCCAAATATTTGCAAGGACTACAAAGGTACTACAATCGTAACATCCAGGAGCGATCCTTTGCGGTCGATGATCTAGTACTCTGAAAGAAGTAGAGCATCGTCGGGATGCACAAGCTTTTGTCGCCTTGGGAGGGTCCCTACATTGTCAAAGTAGTAACCCGACCAGGATCGTATAGGCTATGTGATGCAGAAGGAGTGGACATCCCCAACTCCTGGCACATCGAGCACCTTAGACATTTCTATCCTTGAAACATTCCAAATAAAGATATGTACCCTTTTATATATAAGCATTTAATGAAGTTTTTTTCTCATCGGATCTCCATTTGTTTGTTTTTTCTCCATGTTTCACGCCTTTAAGATATTCGCCATCAATTTTCCGAACAACCACGTTCTCGTTCGTGTTACCCAGAAGCGGCCCTATTCTCAATTTTGCACCTAAACGTGTATGGGCAGTAGCGCTCTGTGTCATGGGGTATAGGATAGCTGGGGCTGGTGATGTGACAAAGAGCCAACTGTCATGGCCTACTTCGTGTTTTAAAAATATGAACACTATACAACAAACATAATGTATAGTTACAACCGTTCGATGAGACATAAGATCATCTGATAAATTCATCCTAATCTATTACATTCTGTTTTCTTCTTTCGCCAAATAGATCCAGGTCATCGGAAAGTTTGATCGCCAGTTCCTCTGCTTCGTCTTCCAGTGCCATGACTTGGTCATCGCTCACGCATCGGGCGTACCCCCGACCGACCACCTCCAGCTTTACCGAAGGGTAGAGCGATCGGACTACCGCCCGCGCGTGTCCAGCGGCCGAGTAGGCAGCACCGTGTGCAAACTCCTTGAAGCGAGTCACCGTGACCTTGCACCTCTCCACGAAATCTTCCGACCAAGGAGGCCTGACATCGAGATCATAAGCTTCAAGCGTGGCTGGCTCCGGGTCGATGTAGTCCAGAACAGGCTTTATCCCTGCGACTATTGCATTGATCTTGTCCTGCTTGGCCTGCAGCCGTAGCTCGAAGTCGTGCCACTACATTTGGGAGTTTGTGCAGACCACTATGAATGCAATAGTAATCATGTTAAACACGCTTACCACAACGAAGAGATGTGTCTTTCTCAACAAACACATACATTCAAGCTCCTCGACTAGAATTCTTGCCACTGTCCGTGCCTCGTTCTTCTCCTCTTCCAGCTTCGCCGCCGCCTTGCGTGCTAGGAGTAGCTCAGTTTCTAGCCTCGCCATTGCCTTGCGTGCTGGGAGCAGCTCGGTTTCCAGCTCTGCATGAACAAAGAGTACTATTAGCCCAACCTTCGGCCTAGCAAGGCATTGTGCCGCATGGCCTGAGGCCTTACCATTCTTCCGGGCGATAGCCGTGACCAGCTGTTCGGTCAGCTCCTAGTTTTCAGACTCTAGCTATGACACACGCGATTGTAGCCTATCCTTGTCTTCATGGGCTCCGGCTAGATTCTTCTCCAGTGCCTCTACTGACTCTCGCAGCATCTTATTCTCAGCGAGGGCTGGGGCAGCCCGCTCTAGAAGGCGAGCGCAGTGCTCGGATGTCTTCAGCACCTCCTGCAGCAATGATAATTCAGGTCTGAACTTCATAATAACAAATGAAAACGCTGCCCGACTTACTTCAATCTCGCTTGACACCGATAAAGGGCGGCTTGGAGCCTTTTCACCTACTCGCTGGCTTGCTCCTCTTCCACCACCTTCAGCACATCTCCTCGGTGCACAAAAGTTTGCATGGGCTGAGGAGGGGCGTCCTAGGAACAGGGCGGGTCTCGGTCGACTTCTTCTATCACCTCGGGGATATTCCTTGAGGGTTCTTTCCCCTTGTCACTCCGTGGTCGGATCGGAGCATCGAGACTCGTCTCCAGTGGGTGCACTCGAGGGCTGGCTACTGGATCAGAGCCAGTGGTCGTCTCGTGCGCTACGCCCTCATCTATTGGCTCCACGAATTGGTCGTCATCAGGGCCGGCTGGAACTTCTGGTGTTTCCAGTGCTTCCTCTTGCTGGTCCTCACTAGCGTCCTAGGCACTAGCATCTGGGGCAGATGCCTCTGCTTCTCGTCGCGCGTCATCAATGTTGAACGGGTGTAATTCCTCGGTCGACGCCTCGCTGCACCAAGACAGTGGATCGCCAATTACAACAAGCTTCATCATCCTCAAAACAGTCTATGTCAACAAACTTACACTTCGGATCGCCTGATGTTGGCCCTGAAGCGACGCGCCCTACTGGAGTTCCCTTGCTCTACAGTCACTCCTGCGGACCTTGAGAAGGCTGGAGGCAGTCAGTTTTCCTTTGGTGTCTCCGGTCTCGCTGTGGTGGTCCTCCCTCCCGGCGCCTCTCGTCTAGGCTCGGGGACTTCGTCATCACCAGCTCCTCGGTCGGCTATCTTTTGGCCTTGCCGGCTGGGAATATTGGTGGTCGATGCAGGGGTGGCCTTGCGTACCTTTCTTTGATTAAGCGTTTCCCCTTCGTTTTCGTCATCGTCGGACTCATTCGACACGTATTTCTGACGTGCCGATGGTTCCCTGAATGTGATTCCGCTTCTCTCGGGAGGCAGTGGAGTGGTTTTTCTTTTCCTTTTCTTCTCGGCTGGCCCTTCGTTGACCGGCTATTTCCCGCCCCTGGTCAGATTGTGCCTAGGGATTGTCTCGTCTCTGTCGCCAGACCCGGACGACCCATCCTCATTTGACGACAATTCTACCGCCCGTTCTGTCCTCGACGGCGGCATGTCTACTCCAGTGGGCCAGGTGTCATCTGGTATGCTGGAGAAGAAGGTTGCCCAGTTTTGCTGTTGGTATTTATTAATGCACACAGATAAATCCGTAGGCGCACGGATACCACTGTAACTTTCACCCGGAAGTATTCCAAGTATCATATCCACAGGGAAACATGTGAGGTCAATTACACTCTATCTTAACTAGAAAAAAAACTAAGTGAAGGTAGAGATTAGGTTGAGGGTTAACTTGTCAAGGGGTAGCAATTAAGGCTATGGATAATAGGAGCATAGAGAGGATAACTAAGGTTCTCTATTCTGACTTTGGTAAGCTATGTCTTCTACTGTTCAACTGGGGACATTACTAATAAGGGAGGACACCAATAGAGGATGCTTTCCTTCGTAACTAGGTCCTACTTGGCCTACAAATGGGAGGTGGACTACAGAGGATTCAATGATGCCATATAGTATTCAACGCGGATATATAGTATTCAATGCGGCTATATAGAACTGATGTCACAATCGCGATCTACCACTGATCTGGAATGCAGGGTGCATCCACGATTAACCCAAGTCTAAGCACCATGCTTACACCTATGATTAATACTTTAAGTCAAACGCGCAGTAAGGATTAAAGCACTCAAAAGAGTCGTGATCCTCATGAACAATATAAACATGAAACTTACTTGAATCAGAAGTCGATTACCAGAGACATCTCAGGAGCAAGCTCAAGTCGAACTCGATCCCACCAAGGTATAAGCCATAGAGAGAGCACCGACAGGCTGGCACTTCCTCCAAACTCCTCCCTTGCTCTCCATCTCACTATTATCTACAATACTAGATCCTATGGAGGACTAATCTTATCTTGATAGCTGGCTCCGCTCATGACGAGGAGAATATGAATTTGGGTTTCTCTCTGATTCCTCCAGGTAGGGGGGTTGGGGCTGGTTATATAGCCCGGGGCGTCAAACATGAGCCCTCGGATCAAACCGACCTTAATCAACGGCTTAGATGTAAACCCTAAGGCGATGGAGCACCGCCACGTGAAGCAGAGGCTGATTGGTGGGGACACCAGGCCGGCCGGCCTATAGGTGGGGCCGACCGGCTTCCCCCTATGGCAGGCGGGCCCCTCCTTCGGTGGTATGTCTTCTGGAGTGTTCTAGAGCCTTCCTATGTAAGTTTCGTTGCGGATTTGATATCTTTCTCAGCGGGGCTCCAAATATAGCAAATGATATGTCCGTTTCGATCGTCTTGATGAGCTCTTCTCAATGGTGCACTCCAATTCATCATTTGATATGGCTTTATACTGTGAAAAATCAAATACCCTACAAAACATGTGAGAGCACCAAAACTCATGGAACTTGTTAGAATCAAACCCTATGACTATAGTTTATGATTTATTTTATATTGGTTTATGCAATAATTGACAGTTTATAGTTGACATTAACGACCATCAACAAGTTCCCCCAGGCTTACCCTTTGCTAGTCCCTTAGCAAAGACTAAACTCAGCAATGGATCAGGAGTTGCTACAATGTTTTCATGCCTCAAAAAGTACACATGTGTTCAATCAAAAATTCTCCTTCGGATTAGAATAAACTGATCTAACTTTCTAACTTGCCCATATTACTTTCAACCATGGGGCTTCTTAGCCTTCACTTGGGTCTTGAGAAATTGAAAGAGAGAACGATCAAGTCAAGCACTATGTCTCAAGTTCTTTGTTCCACCATTGTTCTGGAGTTTTTTTTTATAATTTTCAAAATAAAACTCAGAGATTCCATTGTATGACACTCTCAAATCTCTCAATGTATGTGGTATTTGTGGATCCTTACCAAGGCAAAAATGATTTTATGCCTTCCCTCTCATCCTACAACTAAGGCTTATGTGGAGTTCATAGGTGTGGAGACAACGCATACATACTTGCAAAGCATATATTGTAAAGTCAAACAATGGATCCAAAGAGAAACGAGTCATGCAATCAAACCAAGATGTGCATGTATATGGATATGTGGTGGATGTATATGATTGTTGGCGGTCCTTAACTCCTTTTCCTAACCGTCAACTCTCACATAAAATCCGCTAAAATGAACACCAAACTTAGTGATAGGGATTATAACTAATCAATTCCACGAGTTTTGGTGATTACTCATTTGCAAGAGGACATGTTGGGATTGCACATAAAATGAGCCTAAAGTGTACAACAAACTTAGCAAAATATATATCCGGCATAAGCCCAAGAGAGACAAAGCCCACAACCAAGCAAAACAGGGCCCAAAAAAGAGGAGAACAAGGGACAAACCCAAATTAAATCACCTCATCTCCGCAAAGCCCCGCCATAGGCTCACTCAAGAAGACAACAGAAGGTCACCCACAAAAGATGGGGCCCAAAGGGCTCAGTGGGGGTGCGGCCGCACCCCTAGTGGCTCCTTTCGGGCCCAAACTTCATGAGCCGCCTTACACCACCTCTCTTTGGTCGGTTCAGGTGGGGATGTCGGCATAATCAACGCGGGGAGGCGGTTTTGTTCTTTCCATGTAAGGGGATCCAGGGAATATTCCAAGGAATACACCCCTCCTCTCCACCTATAAAAGGAGGACCTCTCCCCTCATTCAAAGACCACCTGAAGGCAAAGAGCTACACCTCAAGAGCACCACTCCAACGGGCTTAGGCCCTAGCTAGCTAGAGTTGAGTAATAGGGAGAGATGTGAGGGAGAGCTCGGGGAAGCATCGGACCTATCGGTGACTCCCCAACTTGTACCTCGACGAGCACTTGTACCTCAACGGATCCATCCTAATGGGGGCGTGGTTCCCGATCTTCCGTCAGGCTCGAGATAACTATCGTTGTGGTGGAGAATGACACACCGATCCGGCTTCAGATCGAAAGACCCAAACCCTGCAATCTTAGCACCACAACTCCTCTGGTTATCAACCGTGTCGCTGACTCGGTTGACCTCGCCAAGAAGGCTAATCCCTGCCTGCGCAACGAAGAACACAAGCAAGAACAAGAAAGAAAGCAACCAAATTGCGGATGAAAGATTAATCTCACAAGTTGGGGTCTCACAAACCGAACAAGCGGCGAAACTGTTCTTGACAGAATAATCTAAGCAAAACCCCAAAGTCTAATGACGGCGGCGGCAACGGATTATATAGCCTAAGGGGCGTCCAAGGACCCCTATTCATGTCACTAAGGAGTCCCGACACGTTATAGGGCCCAAACGGCCCAAAAGACGGCGACGCAGCGACCTGACAGATTCTGGACGTCAACTTGTTTCAACGATTCCCGTTGATTCCGAACGAATTTTGGCATGGGACCACTTCCATTAGTTGCCTTATCAAATTATCTTTCCATCCATATGTGGATCATCGAAAACGGAGTCCGTATGCAATCTGGGCGTCCGTTTTACTACAGACTGCTCCTGGAGCCCGAGATGGACTCGAACTTGACTTGGATTGGGCCTCCAACTTGGCTTGGACGTCCTTGCTTGCCTCCTAAGGTGGTGGCCAAGGAGGAGGACGTCCTTGGGCATCTCTGAGGTATTCTCCACCTCCTTGGGGCGTGCTCCAACTTGGGCCAGGGTCCCAATGGTGTAAAACAAGCCCATGACGACGACGTAGCTCCCGGCAGAAATAGCGACAGCATGTCTTGATGATTTGGAGGCCTTGCCAACGTGATATTGAGGTGGGACCAGATCTATTTGAAAGCTTATCAAACAAGATTTCCATCAAGTGCTCATTGACCTCAATCGCACTCCGGATGGATGAGTTATGGCCTTCCCAATGAAGCACTGTCGGGCTGCCGACGAACCGAACGTTGGACTTTGATGAGCTTGCACTCCAAGATCGGTCTTGTTCATGGCATATCCATACTCTATCATCATCACCATCGTTCCTAAGCACATTTGAAATAGCGATATTAGGTAGTAACAAATTCTTAGTTTTATCATTATGCAAACCTAGGAACGAGCTCACCTTGTCTTTAACTTTCATGGGCGTATCCATAGGTGTCATGTCCTCATCATCCTCCCCTTCTTGACAGCAAACCGTCCTCGGTTTGAGCTTAGTTGGAGAATATGTTGTAGGTAGTTGCCAATATTGCTCCCCTTCTTGAAATTTAACCTGTTCCTTTAAAACAAAACTTGGGGATCTTGACATGACATGATTATAGCGATTGTAGCCCTCTAGTTGATCATATTGTTGCGCAACAAAAGGAGATTTCAGATGTGAACAAATGTAAACACGATGCACCATATACTCTCCTTTATAATCATATTTGCCAATAAAGTGATATGTACATCTAGACAACCATGGCAATTCAACACATTTAAATTTCTCTTCCAAACTACTCAAAGCACACAAAGTATCAAACTCAATGTAACCCAAAGTATTTAAAGAAGACAACAATTTCAATTCATCTTTCTCAGTAGCAATTGGAAACAAATGTTTATTTTCAGCACAAATATTTGGTTCCAAAACAAAAGTTTCATTTTCATCGAATAGTTGTGGCACATGTATAATGGAAGCACTATCACACAACTCTTCTTTATCACAAGCACTAGCAGAACAATTATTTTTTGACAAAGGTATTTCAGATCTGGTGTCCACTAAATGTTGCTCTATTATAGCATGAGTGGTGGACAAATTCAGCACATCATCACTAATTTCAGCCATATCAGATTTTGTAGCAAGCATAAAAGAACCTTTGAATTCGGATACTTGCTTATTTTCAGATTTAACATCTAATTCATTCTTTCCATTAGCAGCTCTATCTCCATTAGTTTGTACAAGTTCAGCGTGGATTAAAGTTTTACCAGACTCCTCAGTGAATGTGGATGGTGGTGGTGGTGAAGATGCTGCTGCAATCTCGACCTTTGCAAATGCTTGCTCCACCCTTGCTAATACCTGGTTTGTGAGGTTGTTGCCAATGTTGCTCTGGTTCTTTTGCTGACATCCCTGTAATTTTTTTTCTGCAAGCATAGCAAGCTGGAACAAACGGTTGAGAGTATAAAATTCTTTATGAAAAACAATATCTTGTATTTCATTCCTCAAACCACCAAAAAAACGAACAATTTTATCCTCCATGTCCTCTACTATCCCACAACGTATTGCACACTTTTGAAACTCTGTATAATATTCCTGGACAGACATATTGCCTTGCTCTAAGCGCATCAATTTCTTATGCAACTCACGTTTATAAGAAGGAGGAATAAAACGATCACGCATAGCTACTTTAAGTTGTTCCCAAGTACCAGGTAAAACATTCCGTGTAGCTAGCCCACTCCACCAAATATATGCAAAGTCCTTAAACTCACTAGTAGCTTGTCGAACTCTATGTTGCTCAGGAACAAGATGGGAATTAAATTCTTGTTCAACAGCCATCTCCCAATTCAAATATTCTTCTCCATCATAAGATCCAGAATAGGATGGTATGGTAAATTTACCTCTCATACCTTCATGATTGTTGCCAAGGTTGAGTTCAATAAGCGCATCGGTGACGGCCTTCTTGATGACTTCGCCCATACCTTTCTGGACATTCTCCACAGCAGCCCGCAATTGGTTATGGCTGACACACTCATTGAAGTCCTGGGGACCTGACATTGTGATCACAAACACAGCAACAAATGGTGTGAAGGTTATCCCTAATAATATACTACGCAGTTGCAGTGGTGCCTCTCGTCACAGCAATTGGAAACCTCTTATCAAGTTCTTACCAAGTTCTTACTAGCGCAAGCAAAGGACGGTACAATCGGCGGCTGGTTCATAATAATACCTGTGAGGGAGTGGCACCAAGATTGCAAGGATCTTTTTCTGTACTGATCTGAAGTATATGTGGAGCTTGGAAGGCACACAAAGAGAAATATATTTATATGTGGCACACAAGTCAGTAACAGATAGCAATATTGAATAAATGTCCAGAGCACTTGTCCTAGTTGCTGGCCTATACGTGTTCCTAGCACCAGTTGTGACAAACAAGGGAGTGAAACAAGTATGAAAGATAGCAACGGAAACACGGACAAGGCAAAAGGCACCACAAACAATAGAGCTTTTGGGTGTTCCTTATGTGCTCCTTTTCTCTTCCCTTCTCTTTTCTTTTACTATTTTTTTTTCTTTTCTTTTGTTGTCCAAACTTTTTTTTTGCTTTTGCTCTTTTGATATTTTTTTCTTAGCAAGGAGCACACAAAAGCAAACCACAAAAAATTTAAGCTCAATTGGATAAAAGATGTGGCCTATAGAAAATCAGGATTGTGCTATGAAAAGTATACCAAAACTTGTGGGCCTGGAAACTCAATTTTTCTGATCGAATTTCGCAAATCTAATTTTTGCGAACCTAGCAAAGCTAGGATGAAACTGATCTAAAATTTTCTGGCGTTCTCCGTAGATATAAAATTCGCCCCGTTTCGAGTTCGGATGCAAAAGTTATGACTGTTTAAAGGAAACCACTCGAATCAGGGTTTTATGTGGGCAAAAGATGTGGATTTTTTAGATGGTGGTGGCTAGGGATGATGAAAAACAGCGGGAGATCACACAAACTAGACTCAAACATGATCTAAACCAGCAACAAGACCTTGACCTAGGACACAAACTCAACACAGCGGACTCTGAAACTGAAATATGCAAGGCTATGGCGCGGATGGTTGTAGGACAGGAAACAAATATGGCACTGGACTATGGGACGAAGGCGAAAACACTCGAACTAAACTAAGGGATAGATGTAAACCTGACGGTATACCTAAGTGAGTGTTCGTGGTTCTTATGCTATTAAGTCTATGTTTAGTTAAGCTTTACTCTTACTTGTTTGCGGGTTCGTCGTCCGTCCCCGTGGCGGATGCTCTAGTAGAGGGCTCCTGATAAAGATGGATCACCCTGTACGCCGCTAGAGTAGTAGTCGATAGCGTAGACGTGGTGTCTAGGCTAGAGTCTACCTTTGTTTGCCTCGTTCCCCACGGTTGAGGGGTAGGCGGCAGGTGGTGACAGCCCTATCCGTCCCTTATAATCCCCCCTGTTCGGGTTCGGCGTAGAGCTACA
>JAHUYU010002570.1:0-19945 GCA_030439765.1 Tripidium arundinaceum | reverse complement strand
GTAGAAAACAAATGATGTCATTGCAGCCTTATGGCTAACAATACACGAACAATCAGTACAAAGATCCAAATCATTCATTTGCACAAGTACCAAATCACACAATGGACTATCGTTCCACACAATAGGGATGCACCTTATGGACGGAGGAACCTATCAGGGACCAAAACTTTTAAATTGAGCAACAAGGAATTTAGAGAAATTAAGAGCAAGCATATTTTTTAAAGAAATAGTTTTACAAAACCGACATGTCTAACAAGGCTAGCGTCCTACGGTCAACCTTGGCTCCGATACCACTCTGTCACACCCAATTTTAAGGACAAAATCGAGTGCACATCATATGTATGCTAGGATCAATTATTCATACATATGACGACGCCATTATAGTATCATTGCAAGGTTCAAGACTTAAACGTTAAACTTCATTACAAAAATGACCCATGGGTCTGAAAGAAAATTACATAAACTTTATTGAAAACTCCAGTGGAAAAGGCTCCATCTTCACAGGAAGGTTGACCGGGGGCAGCACCAGCCTAATACACGTCATCGGGGTCGAAAGCACCGTCTTCATTGTACTCCTCCTCGTCGACTCCAGCATCTGGGTGGGGTAGCAGGGGGACAAAGAGGAAGGGTGAGTACATCAAAATGTACTCCGCAAGTGTAGGAAAAGCGTGATGAAGCTGTAGCAAGGATAGGTTACCTTGGTTGACACAAGCACTTAAGCAACACACCTATTACCTTAATTCCTTAAGCACCTATTTAACTAGATGAAATATTCCTTCTCCTCAGAGAACCAACCACACTCGGATTCCATCCGAGTTCCCAACCAACCAACCATTCCCTTACCAAGGGAATTACCCAACCATCCGAACTAGAGCCATCTAATCAAGAAGAAGTCCAGGCCGCTCTTGACCGTGAGCATGGCTGATATATCAGTTTTACACTCTGCAGAGGTTGCACACTTTCACCACGAGTCGTGTTTCCCCATCACGCTAAACACTGCCTAGGTGCCCAGCGAGGTCACACTACAAGGCCTTTACAAAGCTCCTCCAAGTCTGTGTTACACCTCCACTAAGGTTTCTACCGCTAACAGTGGGTACCAACACCACTGCAGAAGCCCCCTCTTGTGCCACACAAACCGACCCGATGTAGCATAACTTGGAGGAAACTAATTAATTAGTCAGGTCGTACCATATTGACCTCGTGGCTGCGCTATTAAGCCAGGATATAGGCTTCGAGAACCGGTCCTTAGAATCCAGAGTAGGTACGATCACCAACCCAAGGAACCTCATTATATACCAAAACCAAATAGTCATCATACCAATCCGTCCATCCTACTCAGATTCCCTAGTCACCATGTTGCTACCAAAAGAGGTTACCAACCCCAAGATCATCTTGCATAATCAATTAATCAAGTTTACATTAAAACCACCCCAAGACTGCAAACTAAGCATGAACTAAACCCAACCAACCAGGTTTCAAGGATGATATATCAACTTCTAGTAAACCCTAACATGGGATTCAGATTATGACTCTGCATGCAAGCTAAAGGTCTAACTACTCTAACTCAAAATAAAATAAACGTAGGTGCAAGCATGGTCAAGGACACTTGCCTTCAAACTGGTTCGGTTCAGAGGTGTCAAACTCCTGGTCCTGAAAGTTCACGGTGTCGGCACCTTCTGCGCACAAACAACAAGCATGGCCCACAAAAATAATTAAAAACAGTACACCACAGCACAACAAAAGTTTAATAAACATGTACTAAATGGTAGTACTCGCTGCTATGATCGCGTGGATATAAAGAACACGAAAAACGGAGATCGGACGGAGATGATATGGATGTTGCAAGGTTTATCGGGGGGGAGGGACATTCCAGGTATTTCACTTGAAATGTCATGACATCGATGAAATATATAGTGGTGGCATGATTAAACAAGGCTAATAATACCTATTGGAGAATTGGAACAAAAATAATTAAATTCGGATTCAATATGAATGAATTATAGACGAAATAGATGGAAATTTAAATAGACTAAGGACCTATCTGCGATATCAAAAATATTTTTATTGCATACAAGTCCTTCTTCTTCCTTTGGACTTGCATAGCCATGGTAGCCATGGGCTTCTTGCGCAAGGGAGGGGCGGCCAGGCGGCACCGTCCGGCGGCGCGGCGACGCCAGGCGTGGGGCCCACGCCGGCCGGGCCGGGCCCATAGGGGCGGCGGTGGCCACACACCACATAGGCGAGCACACAGCGAGCTGCAGCGTAGTAACAGGATGGCGCAGGAAGAGAGGCGCGGGGGCTGGGGTCCGGGAGCGCGGACGCCGACGCCGAAGGGGCCAGGGGCAGCGACGCCAGACCCAGGGCAAGAAGAAGCACGGCCATGGCCGAGTTGGCCGGGAAAACAGAGAAAAAAAAGGAGCAGCCATGGAGGGAGCTCGTTGTTGGCGGTCACTAACAACCATATCCGACCGCTAATTATAGTCCAAAAACAGGAGAAATAGACATACTTTTAACACATATGCTTTTACTATTGACAAAAGTTCCACTTGTATTGGAAGCTTATTATTTTGCAGAGACTATACCAAAATACAGTGGAACAAGAATCAAAATACGCCAACAGAGAAAGCATAACGCAGATCATATACCAAGGAGTCAAGCAAAGGCCCACTTTCATGCACAATTTGGGCCGAACACCTACGTGGAGGCGACCCTGGTCCAACCAGAGGCCCACCAGAGAAAGGCGGTGGCGAGAGCAGCGGGCCAGGGTGCGGCCGCACCCAGGGTGCAGCCGCACCGCCACTGGCTCCCCTCGGGCCCACCTTTCTGTAACACCCCAGGTGTTAGTCACCAGCTAGGCACTAGATGTGGACTAACCAAAGTATGTCAAGTGATGGTCATCAGTCCAAGTGGTCAAGATTGGAATTTAAGCAACACATATGTGCTTAATATGGGGCCCTTTTATAAAGGACATCCTCGAGTAATGAAAAACATGTTCTTTCATATGTCCCACATCAATTTCCATCTACTCTAACTACTGGAAAAGTTTCGTGAAGTTTGGAATCAAAAAGTCACATGAAATGATAAGTTCCGTCCTCGCTTGAACTGTTGTGTTAAGTGAATGGGAATATGGGAAGTCAACCAAGTCTTGCAACCTTGCCCAAACAACTCTAGATGCACTCTACAACAAAAGTTATTAAAGGTTCATGTTGAGCACATGTCAAGAAAGTGCCTCAATCGATCGAAAACCCTAATTCCAAGGTTATCAGGGTGCTGCTTTGACCAAAGTGGAAGTTTGACTTCTGTACTAGTTATGAGGTTTGACCTTAAATAAAAGTTGTAGTTCATCTTGTGTACAACAAACTTTGTTTAAGGACCCAATCCTAATTCCACCTCTAACCTTATCAAACAGTGGCTCCAAGTTTGTTTATGCTGTTGTTTTCTCTCTCCTAAAAATTTCTAAGTCTGGAATTCGAATGCCGACGCATTGGCATCTCGCGTTCTCGCGATTTTGTTAAGCAACTTGACTGGGTCCCAAAATAAAAGTTGGAGTATATTTTGTGGAGCAGAGCATGCAAAAAGATGGCACCAATTTGACTTCGGTTTGACCATCAATTTTTGGAGTTTCTTAATCGCTGACATGCACTGACACAGCGATGTTTGGGGTTGTTTTATTCTTAAACCGTGCGCCTACCTCTGATAGGATTCGGGCCTGGGGCCTTTAAACAAAGTTGTCGCCCATCTGATGCTCTCCGACATTGATTAAGGGCCCAGGGTCATTAGGCGCACGGTTTAAGAATAAAACAACCCCAAACATCGCTGTGTCAGTGCATGTCAGCGATTAAGAAACTCCAAAAATTGATGGTCAAACCGAAGTCAAATTGGTGCCATCTTTTTGCATGCTCTGCTCCACAAAATATACTCCAACTTTTATTTTGGGACCCAGTCAAGTTGCTTAACAAAATCGCGAGAACGCGAGATGCCAATGCGTCGGCATTCGAATTCCAGACTTAGAAATTTTTAGGAGAGAGAAAACAACAGCATAAACAAACTTGGAGCCACTGTTTGATAAGGTTAGAGGTGGAATTAGGATTGGGTCCTTAAACAAAGTTTGTTGTACACAAGATGAACTACAACTTTTATTTAAGGTCAAACCTCATAACTAGTACAGAAGTCAAACTTCCACTTTGGTCAAAGCAGCACCCTGATAACCTTGGAATTAGGGTTTTCGATCGATTGAGGCACTTTCTTGACATGTGCTCAACATGAACCTTTAATAACTTTTGTTGTAGAGTGCATCTAGAGTTGTTTGGGCAAGGTTGCAAGACTTGGTTGACTTCCCATATTCCCATTCACTTAACACAACAGTTCAAGCGAGGACGGAACTTATCATTTCATGTGACTTTTTGATTCCAAACTTCACGAAACTTTTCCAGTAGTTAGAGTAGATGGAAATTGATGTGGGACATATGAAAGAACATGTTTTTCATTACTCGAGGATGTCCTTTATAAAAGGGCCCCATATTAAGCACATATGTGTTGCTTAAATTCCAATCTTGACCACTTGGACTGATGACCATCACTTGACATACTTTGGTTAGTCCACATCTAGTGCCTAGCTGGTGACTAACACCTGGGGTGTTACAGAAAGGTGGGCCCGAGGGGAGCCAGTGGCGGTGCGGCTGCACCCTGGGTGCGGCCGCACCCTGGCCCGCTGCTCTCGCCACCGCCTTTCTCTGGTGGGCCTCTGGTTGGACCAGGGTCGCCTCCACGTAGGTGTTCGGCCCAAATTGTGCATGAAAGTGGGCCTTTGCTTGACTCCTTGGTATATGATCTGCGTTATGCTTTCTCTGTTGGCGTATTTTGATTCTTGTTCCACTGTATTTTGGTATAGTCTCTGCAAAATAATAAGCTTCCAATACAAGTGGAACTTTTGTCAATAGTAAAAGCATATGTGTTAAAAGTATGTCTATTTCTCCTGTTTTTGGACTATAATTAGCGGTCGGATATGGTTGTTAGTGACCGCCAACAACGAGCTCCCTCCATGGCTGCTCCTTTTTTTTCTCTGTTTTCCCGGCCAACTCGGCCATGGCCGTGCTTCTTCTTGCCCTGGGTCTGGCGTCGCTGCCCCTGGCCCCTTCGGCGTCGGCGTCCGCGCTCCCGGACCCCAGCCCCCGCGCCTCTCTTCCTGCGCCATCCTGTTACTACGCTGCAGCTCGCTGTGTGCTCGCCTATGTGGTGTGTGGCCACCGCCGCCCCTATGGGCCCGGCCCGGCCGGCGTGGGCCCCACGCCTGGCGTCGCCGCGCCGCCGGACGGTGCCGCCTGGCCGCCCCTCCCTTGCGCAAGAAGCCCATGGCTACCATGGCTATGCAAGTCCAAAGGAAGAAGAAGGACTTGTATGCAATAAAAATATTTTTGATATCGCAGATAGGTCCTTAGTCTATTTAAATTTCCATCTATTTCGTCTATAATTCATTCATATTGAATCCGAATTTAATTATTTTTGTTCCAATTCTCCAATAGGTATTATTAGCCTTGTTTAATCATGCCACCACTATATATTTCATCGATGTCATGACATTTCAAGTGAAATACCTGGAATGTCCCTCCCCCCGATAAACCTTGCAACATCCATATCATCTCCGTCCGATCTCCGTTTTTCGTGTTCTTTATATCCACGCGATCATAGCAGCGAGTACTACCATTTAGTACATGTTTATTAAACTTTTGTTGTGCTGTGGTGTACTGTTTTTAATTATTTTTGTGGGCCATGCTTGTTGTTTGTGCGCAGAAGGTGCCGACACCGTGAACTTTCAGGACCAGGAGTTTGACACCTCTGAACCGAACCAGTTTGAAGGCAAGTGTCCTTGACCATGCTTGCACCTACGTTTATTTTATTTTGAGTTAGAGTAGTTAGACCTTTAGCTTGCATGCAGAGTCATAATCTGAATCCCATGTTAGGGTTTACTAGAAGTTGATATATCATCCTTGAAACCTGGTTGGTTGGGTTTAGTTCATGCTTAGTTTGCAGTCTTGGGGTGGTTTTAATGTAAACTTGATTAATTGATTATGCAAGATGATCTTGGGGTTGGTAACCTCTTTTGGTAGCAACATGGTGACTAGGGAATCTGAGTAGGATGGACGGATTGGTATGATGACTATTTGGTTTTGGTATATAATGAGGTTCCTTGGGTTGGTGATCGTACCTACTCTGGATTCTAAGGACCGGTTCTCGAAGCCTATATCCTGGCTTAATAGCGCAGCCACGAGGTCAATATGGTACGACCTGACTAATTAATTAGTTTCCTCCAAGTTATGCTACATCGGGTCGGTTTGTGTGGCACAAGAGGGGGCTTCTGCAGTGGTGTTGGTACCCACTGTTAGCGGTAGAAACCTAGTGGAGGTGTAACACAGACTTGGAGGAGCTTTGTAAAGGCCTTGTAGTGTGACCTCGCTGGGCACCTAGGCAGTGTTTAGCGTGATGGGGAAACACGACTCGTGGTGAAAGTGTGCAACCTCTGCAGAGTGTAAAACTGATATATCAGCCATGCTCACGGTCAAGAGCGGCCTGGACTTCTTCTTGATTAGATGGCTCTAGTTCGGATGGTTGGGTAATTCCCTTGGTAAGGGAATGGTTGGTTGGTTGGGAACTCGGATGGAATCCGAGTGTGGTTGGTTCTCTGAGGAGAAGGAATATTTCATCTAGTTAAATAGGTGCTTAAGGAATTAAGGTAATAGGTGTGTTGCTTAAGTGCTTGTGTCAACCAAGGTAACCTATCCTTGCTACAGCTTCATCACGCTTTTCCTACACTTGCGGAGTACATTTTGATGTACTCACCCTTCCTCTTTGTCCCCCTGCTACCCCACCCAGATGCTGGAGTCGACGAGGAGGAGTACAATGAAGACGGTGCTTTCGACCCCGATGACGTGTATTAGGCTGGTGCTGCCCCCGGTCAACCTTCCTGTGAAGATGGAGCCTTTTCCACTGGAGTTTTCAATAAAGTTTATGTAATTTTCTTTCAGACCCATGGGTCATTTTTGTAATGAAGTTTAACGTTTAAGTCTTGAACCTTGCAATGATACTATAATGGCGTCGTCATATGTATGAATAATTGATCCTAGCATACATATGATGTGCACTCGATTTTGTCCTTAAAATTGGGTGTGACAGAGTGGTATCGGAGCCAAGGTTGACCGTAGGACGCTAGCCTTGTTAGACATGTCGGTTTTGTAAAACTATTTCTTTAAAAAATATGCTTGCTCTTAATTTCTCTAAATTCCTTGTTGCTCAATTTAAAAGTTTTGGTCCCTGATAGGTTCCTCCGTCCATAAGGTGCATCCCTATTGTGTGGAACGATAGTCCATTGTGTGATTTGGTACTTGTGCAAATGAATGATTTGGATCTTTGTACTGATTGTTCGTGTATTGTTAGCCATAAGGCTGCAATGACATCATTTGTTTTCTAGTTTTATTTTGTTAGTTAGTTAGGGTTATCTTTCTATCCTGTCTCACTCTTGTCCTGCAACATAACAGATGCCGAACACCAGGAGGGGCAGGGGAACTGGAGGCAATGACCAGAATGGCAACAACCAGAACCTTCCTCCACCGCCTCCTCCGCCAGCCTATGATCCAGTGCAGATGGCGGCCATGCAGAACTAGATGATGCAGACCATGGCACAAATGATGACTCAGATGCAGCAGATGGCTCAGGCCAACCAAGTTGCACCACCTCCCCCGCCACCCCGTCAAGGAGATGCTCTCAGGAGGTTTCTGATGACTCAACCTCCTATTTTCAAGTATGTTGTGGAGCCGATGGATGCCGATGATTGGCTCCAAACCATTGAAAGCAAGCTGGAGATTGCCCACTGTGAAGGACGTGACAAAGTCCTTTATGCTGCTCACCAACTGCAAGGCCAGGCAAAGAACTGGTGGACTGCTTACACTGTTGCTCATGATGATCCTCAATCTATCACATGGCAGGAGTTTCTTCGTAGCTTCCGTGCCCACTATGTTCCCACAGGTGAGATCAAAGTGAAACGTAAGGAGTTTCAGGAGCTCAAGCAAGGTGGCATGACAGTTCGTGAATATCTCACTAAATTCACGCAGCTGTCCCGTTATGCCCCTAGTGACGTGGACACTGACGAGAAGAAACAAGATTGCTTCAGAGATGGCCTAAATCAGGGGATCCGCTATGCTCTGTCCTCCAATGATTATCCCACTTTTCAGAAGCTAGTGGACAAGGCCTTCACTGTTGAGAAAGAAAGACAAGGTATAGAAGCTGATCACAAGAGGAAAATTTCTTTTTAGGGTCAGTCTTCTGGTAGTAACACTCGCCCCCGTTTCAACCAACCTGGGCAAGTTGTGCGCCAGGGAGGTCAGTATCAGCAGCAGCGGAACTTCAACCAGGGATCTGGACAGTACAAGCAGCAGATGTCAACCCAGCAGCAGCAGCAACGCCAGGTGGTTCAAACTCAGCAGCAGAACCGCCCAGCTCAGGAGAATAGCAATATTGGCCCTTGTTTTAAGTGTCATCAGAAGGGACATCTTGCCAATAAGTGCCTGATGAAACAACAAGGCCAACCACCAGGTCAGAATGGGAACCAAAACCATGGTGCTGGACAACCTCAACAGCAGGCTCGGCAGAATTACATCCACGACAAAGTTAATCATATTGCCATGGAGTCATCTCAACAAGCTCCAGATGTTCTGATTGGTACGTTCTCTATCGACTCCAATCCTATTACCGCATTGTTTGATTCTAGAGCTTCACATTCATTCATATCAACACAATGCGTAGCACGATACAACATGCCAATGATTTTGATGAAAAATAAATTATTAGTTGCTTCTCCTGGAGGAGACATGTTATCAAGGCACGTGTGCCCAAGAGTAAGTATAAACATAAGGGGGGTAGAGTTTCTTTCCGACCTCATTGTTCTAGACTCAAAAGGGATTGATGTAATTCTAGGAATGAATTGGTTAACCAAGTACCAGGTGATGATTGATTGTGCTCGGAGATTGATTAAGATGAAGCACACTGATGGCACTGAGATGGAATATCGAGCATGGTCAGAGCCAATCGGAGAAGTCAAACTCAACCAGGCCAACGCGGTTGTGGATATTCGAGTGGTCCAGGAGTACCCAGACGTCTTTCCTGAGGATTTACCAGGTATGCCACCAGACCGAGAAATTGAATTTGTTATTGAGTTAGTACCAGGCACTGCACCTATTTATAAGAGGCCATATAGAATGGATGCAAATCAATTAGCTGAGTTGAA
This sequence comes from Tripidium arundinaceum, assembly GCA_030439765.1. NCBI lineage: Eukaryota > Viridiplantae > Streptophyta > Magnoliopsida > Poales > Poaceae > Tripidium > Tripidium arundinaceum. The sequence continues at coordinate 10,668 of JAHUYU010002570.1, read as the reverse complement.
GGATCAAATCCAAGATTTCTTAGATAAAGGGTACATACGTCCTAGTACATCACCATGGGGAGCCCCTGTTATTTTTGTTCCAAAGAAAGATGGAGGTACACGGATGTGTGTTGATTATCGTGCGTTAAATGAAGTTACAATTAAGAACAAGTATCCTCTCCCTCGCATTGAAGATTTATTTGACCAATTGAAGGGTGCATGTGTGTTCTCTAAAATTGATTTGAGATCAGGGTACCATCAGCTAAAGATTCGAGCATCAGATATCCCTAAAACAGCCTTTGTTTCTCGTTATGGGTTATATGAGTATACAGTAATGTCTTTCGGATTAACCAATGCCCGGCATACTTCATGTATCTTATGAACAAGGTCTTCATGGATTATTTGGACAAGTTTGTTGTGGTATTCATTGATGACATTTTGGTATTCTCTAGAAATAAGGAAGAGCATGAAGAACATTTGAGATTGGTATTGTAGAGGCTCAGGGAAAATCAACTATATGCAAAGCTTAGTAAGTGTGAGTTTTGGTTGAAGGAAGTCTCCTTTTTGGGTCATGTAATTTCAGAAGGAGGTGTGTCTGTAGATCCAGGAAAGGTGAAGGATGTTCTAGAATGGGAAGCGCCTCAGAATGTTAGTGAAATTAGAAGTTTCTTGGGAATGGCTGGTTATTATCGTCGTTTCATTGAAGGATTCTCAAAGATAGCAAGACCTATGACTAAGTTGCTAGAGAAAGGATCTAAATTTGTATGGTCACCAGAATGTCAAGCCAGTTTTGATGAACTTAAGAAGAGATTAACTTCTGCTCCAGTCTTAATCATGCCAGATGTCCAGAAAAGTTTCTCTGTGTATTGTGATGCTTCACGACAAGGTCTGGGATGTGTTCTTATGCAAGAAGGTCATGTGGTAGCTTATGCCTCGAGACAACTCAAGAAGCATGAAGTGAATTATCCAACTCATGATTTAGAGTTAGCGGCTGTAGTGCATGCTTTGAAGATCTGGAGACACTATTTAATTGGGAAGAAGACAGAGATCTACACTGACCATAAGAGCTTAAAGTATATTTTTACTCAGCAAGACTTAAATCTCTGACAACGTAGATGGCTGGAACTGATAAAGGATTATGACTTGAACATCAACTATCATCCAGGTAAAGCTAATGTGGTTGCAGACGCATTGAGTCGGAAGAGCTATTGCAATGTGTTGGAATTACAAGAACAACGACCTGAGTTATATGAGGAGTTCGCCAAACTCAACTTGGGCTTCCTATCCAACACTGAAGCAGTTGTCATGGAAGTAGAGTCTACACTGGAACAAGATATCCGCAAAGGTCAGTTAACTGATGAGAAAATCATAGAGATCAAAGGATTGACCAAAGAGGACAAAGTCCCAGGATTCACAGTAGATGAGCAAGGAGTGTTATGGTTTAAAGGGAGAATTTGTGTTCCTGACATAAAGTCAATTAAGGAGTTAATTCTTAGAGAGGCACATGAATCAGCTTACTCTTTACACCCTGGAAGTACAAAGATGTATAATGACCTCAAGCAACATTTTTGGTGGTATGGCATGAAACGTGAAGTAGCTGAGTATGTGGCGTTGTGTGATACGTGTCAACGAATCAAGGCTGAATATCAAAGGCCAGCAGGGTTGCTACAACCGTTGAAAATTCCAGAGTGGAAATGGGAAGAAATAAGCATGGATTTTATAGTTGGCTTACCTCGGACACAGTCAGGTTATGATTCTATATGGGTAATCGTGGATAGATTGACAAAAGTGGCTCATTTTATTCCTGTTAAGGAGACTTATAAAGGAGCCAGACTTGCAGAACTATATATGTCTCGAATTGTGTGTTTGCATGGAGTGCCCAAGATCATAGTGTCAGACAGAGGTACACAGTTCACGTCACGATTTTGGAAACGATTACATGAATCAATGGACACTCGATTGAATTTCAGTTCAGCATATCATCCGCAGACGGATGGTCAGACAGAGAGAGTCAATCAAATTCTAGAGGATATGTTGAGAGCTTATGCCTTATAGAATAGCAAAAGTTGGGATAAACATCTACCTTATGCAGAGTTCTCCTACAATAATAGTTATCAGGCAAGTCTTAAGATGGCACCATTCGAAGCCTTATATGGGAAAAAGTGCAAGACTCCTTTGTTTTGGAACCAAGTCGGCGAAAGAAGGGTATTTGGTCCAGATGTTATAAAAAGGGCTGAGGAACAAGTAAAAGAAATCCAAAACAACCTAAAGACAGCTCAGTCTAGACAGAAGAGCTATGCAGATAAAAGACGGCGAGAGTTGACCTTTGAAATTGGAGATTTTGTATATCTCAAGGTGTCACCGTTAAGAGGTCTCAAGCGATTCAATGTTAGAGGAAAGCTTGCACCAAGGTATATTGGTCCATTCAAGGTGATTGATAGAAAAGGAGTGGTAGCATATCAGCTAGAGCTGCCTTCACAGCTATCAGGGGTACATGATGTGTTCCATGTCTCACAATTAAAGAAGTGTTTAAGAGTCCCTGAAGAACAGCTGCCTCTTGATGAACTTAATGTAAGAGATGATTTGTCTTTCTCAGAGCCTACCAAAATTCTGGAAACTTCAGAAAGAGTTACCCGGAACAAAAGGGTTAAAATGTGCAAAGTTCAGTGGAAGCATTATTCAGAGGAGGAAGCCACTTGGGAAAGAGAGGATGATCTGAAGACCGAGTTCCCTCACCTCTTCGACGATCTTTCCGAATCTCGAGGGCGAGATTCATCTTAAGGGGGGTATGTTTGTAACACCCGAACTTTTGAGTTTTTCAAGTTTCTAAAAATTATTAGAATCAAATTATAGTTAAAGGCCAAATTTGTAGGAGGAGGGAAAAAAATGATTTGTAATTTAAACTCAATTCAACATAGGTTTGATTTGATCTGTTGCATTCATGCCGTTTGCATCTTGGTTTTATGTGGTTATAACTTTCAAAACACGTTTAGGAGTCGTTTCGAGTTTTCCGGGAATTTTTCTCGCTTTTCTGAGAAATAAATTCCTTTTTCCCACACCTTAATCTTTTTCTTGAAACCTTCCAATAATCTTTTCGTGAGCTCCAAACTCTTTCTTTCGATCCATCGTGTTCATATCTACCTCTGGAAATTTTCTCAGAATTCTCTAATTTCTGTGATTTTTCGTGGCTTAAATATGATTTCAGGAATTTTCTAGAATTATTTTTAACAGGAAATAAATCCCAAAATTAAGAAATTGCGAAACTTTTAAATTGAGCAACAAGGAATTTAGAGAAATTAAGAGCAAGCATATTTTTTAAAGAAATAGTTTTACAAAACCGACATGTCTAACAAGGCTAGCGTCCTACGGTCAACCTTGGCTCCGATACCACTCTGGATTCTAAGGACCGGTTCTCGAAGCCTATATCCTGGCTTAATAGCGCAGCCACGAGGTCAATATGGTACGACCTGACTAATTAATTAGTTTCCTCCAAGTTATGCTACATCGGGTCGGTTTGTGTGGCACAAGAGGGGGCTTCTGCAGTGGTGTTGGTACCCACTGTTAGCGGTAGAAACCTTAGTGGAGGTGTAACACAGACTTGGAGGAGCTTTGTAAAGGCCTTGTAGTGTGACCTCGCTGGGCACCTAGGCAGTGTTTAGCGTGATGGGGAAACACGACTCGTGGTGAAAGTGTGCAACCTCTGCAGAGTGTAAAACTGATATATCAGCCATGCTCACGGTCAAGAGCGGCCTGGACTTCTTCTTGATTAGATGGCTCTAGTTCGGATGGTTGGGTAATTCCCTTGGTAAGGGAATGGTTGGTTGGTTGGGAACTCGGATGGAATCCGAGTGTGGTTGGTTCTCTGAGGAGAAGGAATATTTCATCTAGTTAAATAGGTGCTTAAGGAATTAAGGTAATAGGTGTGTTGCTTAAGTGCTTGTGTCAACCAAGGTAACCTATCCTTGCTACAGCTTCATCACGCTTTTCCTACACTTGCGGAGTACATTTTGATGTACTCACCCTTCCTCTTTGTCCCCCTGCTACCCCACCCAGATGCTGGAGTCGACGAGGAGGAGTACAATTGAAGACGGTGCTTTCGACCCCGATGACGTGTATTAGGCTGGTGCTGCCCCCGGTCAACCTTCCTGTGAAGATGGAGCCTTTTCCACTGGAGTTTTCAATAAAGTTTATGTAATTTTCTTTCAGACCCATGGGTCATTTTTGTAATGAAGTTTAACGTTTAAGTCTTGAACCTTGCAATGATACTATAATGGCGTCGTCATATGTATGAATAATTGATCCTAGCATACATATGATGTGCACTCGATTTTGTCCTTAAAATTGGGTGTGACAGAGTGGTATCGGAGCCAAGGTTGACCGTAGGACGCTAGCCTTGTTAGACATGTCGGTTTTGTAAAACTATTTCTTTAAAAAATATGCTTGCTCTTAATTTCTCTAAATTCCTTGTTGCTCAATTTAAAAGTTTTGGTCCCTGATAGGTTCCTCCGTCCATAAGGTGCATCCCTATTGTGTGGAACGATAGTCCATTGTGTGATTTGGTACTTGTGCAAATGAATGATTTGGATCTTTGTACTGATTGTTCGTGTATTGTTAGCCATAAGGCTGCAATGACATCATTTGTTTTCTAGTTTTATTTTGTTAGTTAGTTAGGGTTATCTTTCTATCCTGTCTCACTCTTGTCCTGCAACATAACAGATGCCGAACACCAGGAGGGGCAGGGGAACTGGAGGCAATGACCAGAATGGCAACAACCAGAACCTTCCTCCACCGCCTCCTCCGCCAGCCTATGATCCAGTGCAGATGGCGGCCATGCAGAACTAGATGATGCAGACCATGGCACAAATGATGACTCAGATGCAGCAGATGGCTCAGGCCAACCAAGTTGCACCACCTCCCCCGCCACCCCGTCAAGGAGATGCTCTAAGGAGGTTTCTGATGACTCAACCTCCTATTTTCAAGTATGTTGTGGAGCCGATGGATGCCGATGATTGGCTCCAAACCATTGAAAGCAAGCTGGAGATTGCCCACTGTGAAGGACGTGACAAAGTCCTTTATGCTGCTCACCAACTGCAAGGCCAGGCAAAGAACTGGTGGACTGCTTACACTGTTGCTCATGATGATCCTCAATCTATCACATGGCAGGAGTTTCTTCGTAGCTTCCGTGCCCACTATGTTCCCACAGGTGAGATCAAAGTGAAACGTAAGGAGTTTCAGGAGCTCAAGCAAGGTGGCATGACAGTTCGTGAATATCTCACTAAATTCACGCAGCTGTCCCGTTATGCCCCTAGTGACGTGGACACTGACGAGAAGAAACAAGATTGCTTCAGAGATGGCCTAAATCAGGGGATCCGCTATGCTCTGTCCTCCAATGATTATCCCACTTTTCAGAAGCTAGTGGACAAGGCCTTCACTGTTGAGAAAGAAAGACAAGGTATAGAAGCTGATCACAAGAGGAAAATTTCTTTTTAGGGTCAGTCTTCTGGTAGTAACACTCGCCCCCGTTTCAACCAACCTGGGCAAGTTGTGCGCCAGGGAGGTCAGTATCAGCAGCAGCGGAACTTCAACCAGGGATCTGGACAGTACAAGCAGCAGATGTCAACCCAGCAGCAGCAGCAACGCCAGGTGGTTCAAACTCAGCAGCAGAACCGCCCAGCTCAGGAGAATAGCAATATTGGCCCTTGTTTTAAGTGTCATCAGAAGGGACATCTTGCCAATAAGTGCCTGATGAAACAACAAGGCCAACCACCAGGTCAGAATGGGAACCAAAACCATGGTGCTGGACAACCTCAACAGCAGGCTCGGCAGAATTACATCCACGACAAAGTTAATCATATTGCCATGGAGTCATCTCAACAAGCTCCAGATGTTCTGATTGGTACGTTCTCTATCGACTCCAATCCTATTACCGCATTGTTTGATTCTAGAGCTTCACATTCATTCATATCAACACAATGCGTAGCACGATACAACATGCCAATGATTTTGATGAAAAATAAATTATTAGTTGCTTCTCCTGGAGGAGACATGTTATCAAGGCACGTGTGCCCAAGAGTAAGTATAAACATAAGGGGGGTAGAGTTTCTTTCCGACCTCATTGTTCTAGACTCAAAAGGGATTGATGTAATTCTAGGAATGAATTGGTTAACCAAGTACCAGGTGATGATTGATTGTGCTCGGAGATTGATTAAGATGAAGCACACTGATGGCACTGAGATGGAATATCGAGCATGGTCAGAGCCAATCGGAGAAGTCAAACTCAACCAGGCCAACGCGGTTGTGGATATTCGAGTGGTCCAGGAGTACCCAGACGTCTTTCCTGAGGATTTACCAGGTATGCCACCAGACCGAGAAATTGAATTTGTTATTGAGTTAGTACCAGGCACTGCACCTATTTATAAGAGGCCATATAGAATGGATGCAAATCAATTAGCTGAGTTGAAGGATCAAATCCAAGATTTCTTAGATAAAGGGTACATACGTCCTAGTACATCACCATGGGGAGCCCCTGTTATTTTTGTTCCAAAGAAAGATGGAGGTACACGGATGTGTGTTGATTATCGTGCGTTAAATGAAGTTACAATTAAGAACAAGTATCCTCTCCCTCGCATTGAAGATTTATTTGACCAATTGAAGGGTGCATGTGTGTTCTCTAAAATTGATTTGAGATCAGGGTACCATCAGCTAAAGATTCGAGCATCAGATATCCCTAAAACAGCCTTTGTTTCTCGTTATGGGTTATATGAGTATACAGTAATGTCTTTCGGATTAACCAATGCCCGGCATACTTCATGTATCTTATGAACAAGGTCTTCATGGATTATTTGGACAAGTTTGTTGTGGTATTCATTGATGACATTTTGGTATTCTCTAGAAATAAGGAAGAGCATGAAGAACATTTGAGATTGGTATTGTAGAGGCTCAGGGAAAATCAACTATATGCAAAGCTTAGTAAGTGTGAGTTTTGGTTGAAGGAAGTCTCCTTTTTGGGTCATGTAATTTCAGAAGGAGGTGTGTCTGTAGATCCAGGAAAGGTGAAGGATGTTCTAGAATGGGAAGCGCCTCAGAATGTTAGTGAAATTAGAAGTTTCTTGGGAATGGCTGGTTATTATCGTCGTTTCATTGAAGGATTCTCAAAGATAGCAAGACCTATGACTAAGTTGCTAGAGAAAGGATCTAAATTTGTATGGTCACCAGAATGTCAAGCCAGTTTTGATGAACTTAAGAAGAGATTAACTTCTGCTCCAGTCTTAATCATGCCAGATGTCCAGAAAAGTTTCTCTGTGTATTGTGATGCTTCACGACAAGGTCTGGGATGTGTTCTTATGCAAGAAGGTCATGTGGTAGCTTATGCCTCGAGACAACTCAAGAAGCATGAAGTGAATTATCCAACTCATGATTTAGAGTTAGCGGCTGTAGTGCATGCTTTGAAGATCTGGAGACACTATTTAATTGGGAAGAAGACAGAGATCTACACTGACCATAAGAGCTTAAAGTATATTTTTACTCAGCAAGACTTAAATCTCTGACAACGTAGATGGCTGGAACTGATAAAGGATTATGACTTGAACATCAACTATCATCCAGGTAAAGCTAATGTGGTTGCAGACGCATTGAGTCGGAAGAGCTATTGCAATGTGTTGGAATTACAAGAACAACGACCTGAGTTATATGAGGAGTTCGCCAAACTCAACTTGGGCTTCCTATCCAACACTGAAGCAGTTGTCATGGAAGTAGAGTCTACACTGGAACAAGATATCCGCAAAGGTCAGTTAACTGATGAGAAAATCATAGAGATCAAAGGATTGACCAAAGAGGACAAAGTCCCAGGATTCACAGTAGATGAGCAAGGAGTGTTATGGTTTAAAGGGAGAATTTGTGTTCCTGACATAAAGTCAATTAAGGAGTTAATTCTTAGAGAGGCACATGAATCAGCTTACTCTTTACACCCTGGAAGTACAAAGATGTATAATGACCTCAAGCAACATTTTTGGTGGTATGGCATGAAACGTGAAGTAGCTGAGTATGTGGCGTTGTGTGATACGTGTCAACGAATCAAGGCTGAATATCAAAGGCCAGCAGGGTTGCTACAACCGTTGAAAATTCCAGAGTGGAAATGGGAAGAAATAAGCATGGATTTTATAGTTGGCTTACCTCGGACACAGTCAGGTTATGATTCTATATGGGTAATCGTGGATAGATTGACAAAAGTGGCTCATTTTATTCCTGTTAAGGAGACTTATAAAGGAGCCAGACTTGCAGAACTATATATGTCTCGAATTGTGTGTTTGCATGGAGTGCCCAAGATCATAGTGTCAGACAGAGGTACACAGTTCACGTCACGATTTTGGAAACGATTGCATGAATCAATGGACACTCGATTGAATTTCAGTTCAGCATATCATCCGCAGACGGATGGTCAGACAGAGAGAGTCAATCAAATTCTAGAGGATATGTTGAGAGCTTATGCCTTATAGAATAGCAAAAGTTGGGATAAACATCTACCTTATGCAGAGTTCTCCTACAATAATAGTTATCAGGCAAGTCTTAAGATGGCACCATTCGAAGCCTTATATGGGAAAAAGTGCAAGACTCCTTTGTTTTGGAACCAAGTCGGCGAAAGAAGGGTATTTGGTCCAGATGTTATAAAAAGGGCTGAGGAACAAGTAAAAGAAATCCAAAACAACCTAAAGACAGCTCAGTCTAGACAGAAGAGCTATGCAGATAAAAGACGGCGAGAGTTGACCTTTGAAATTGGAGATTTTGTATATCTCAAGGTGTCACCGTTAAGAGGTCTCAAGCGATTCAATGTTAGAGGAAAGCTTGCACCAAGGTATATTGGTCCATTCAAGGTGATTGATAGAAAAGGAGTGGTAGCATATCAGCTAGAGCTGCCTTCACAGCTATCAGGGGTACATGATGTGTTCCATGTCTCACAATTAAAGAAGTGTTTAAGAGTCCCTGAAGAACAGCTGCCTCTTGATGAACTTAATGTAAGAGATGATTTGTCTTTCTCAGAGCCTACCAAAATTCTGGAAACTTCAGAAAGAGTTACCCGGAACAAAAGGGTTAAAATGTGCAAAGTTCAGTGGAAGCATTATTCAGAGGAGGAAGCCACTTGGGAAAGAGAGGATGATCTGAAGACCGAGTTCCCTCACCTCTTCGACGATCTTTCCGAATCTCGAGGGCGAGATTCATCTTAAGGGGGGTATGTTTGTAACACCCGAACTTTTGAGTTTTTCAAGTTTCTAAAAATTATTAGAATCAAATTATAGTTAAAGGCCAAATTTGTAGGAGGAGGGAAAAAAATGATTTGTAATTTAAACTCAATTCAACATAGGTTTGATTTGATCTGTTGCATTCATGCCGTTTGCATCTTGGTTTTATGTGGTTATAACTTTCAAAACACGTTTAGGAGTCGTTTCGAGTTTTCCGGGAATTTTTCTCGCTTTTCTGAGAAATAAATTCCTTTTTCCCACACCTTAATCTTTTTCTTGAAACCTTCCAATAATCTTTTCGTGAGCTCCAAACTCTTTCTTTCGATCCATCGTGTTCATATCTACCTCTGGAAATTTTCTCAGAATTCTCTAATTTCTGTGATTTTTCGTGGCTTAAATATGATTTCAGGAATTTTCTAGAATTATTTTTAACAGGAAATAAATCCCAAAATTAAGAAATTGCGAAACTTTTCCAAAACCTAGACATATATATATGCCGGTGTTCCTCTCGACGCAAGCTTTCCAGAAGTACAACCTGTTTCCACAGCCGCCACCTGTAGCCTCCTAGATCGGACGCCGAAGTTCGGAAGAGGCTAGGTTTCCGGCGAACTTCCGACGAGCTTTTTCGGCGAAACCATCGCGTTCCGTCGAATTCCACCACCACCACGAGGTTGCTCTCTTCGTTCTCTTCGCCGTGGTATACTTGTTTATGCGAATCCATCGCCGTTTCATCGATTCCCCATCTCTTCCTTCTCAACTCCGGTGAGCTCCCTCCATGGCTGCTCCTTTTTTCTCTGTTTTCCCGGCCAACTCGGCCATGGCCGTGCTTCTTCTTGCCCTAGGTCTGGCGCCGCTGCCCCTGGCCCCTTCGGCGTCAGCGTCCGCGCTCCCGGACCCCAGCCCCCGCGCCTCTCTCCCTGGGCCATGCTGTTGCTAGGCTGCAGCTCGCTGTGTGCTCGCCTCTGTGGTGTGTGGCCGCCGCCGGACGGTGCCGACTGGCCGCTCTTTCTCTGGCCGTCGGAGCCGCCCCCTCCCTTGCGCAGGAAGCCCATGGCTACCATGGCTGTGCAAGTCCAGAGGTAGAAGAAGGACTTGTATGCAATAAAAATATTTTTGATATCGCAGATAGGTCCTTAGTCTATTTAAATTTCCATCTATTTCGTCTATAATTCATTCATATTGAATCCGAATTTAATTATTTTTCTTCCAATCCGTCCATCCTACTCAGATTCCCTAGTCACCATGTTGCTACCAAATTAGGTTACCAACCCCAAGATCATGTTGCATAATCAATTAATCAAGTTTACATTAAAACCACCCCAAGACTGCAAACTAAGCATGAACTAAACCCAACCAACCATGTTTCAAGGATGATATATCAACTTCTAGTAAACCCTAACATGGGATTCAGATTATGACTCTGCATGCAAGCTAAAGGTCTAACTACTCTAAC
>JAHUYU010001485.1:0-21782 GCA_030439765.1 Tripidium arundinaceum | reverse complement strand
ACTGGTGAAAGGTTGGAGATGTGAGGCAACCCTTACTCGGGTACGGGTATGGAGGTTCATCTCGTTCTTCTGTGTGGGTGCAGTTATACACCTCTGCAGAGATCTTTTTGAAAGCCTGAAGACCTTCAGGACGGAACATTTTGGTTGTTCCTACTCATAGACCCAATGTAGCAATGATGATGATACTTGATTATGAGATGAACTAAAATATTGATCACTTAATTGTACTCTCACCATTATGTATAAATGAATTGCCTTCTTGTGAATAAAATAAACATGAACCATGAGCATGTCATCTTCTTAATAAATGCCATGCTTTTTATGCAAATTACAAATGCCTATTAATTCCTTTGCATCCACCAAATATATATGTTCAAATTAAGTCCTGCAAGTACGCAATGTACTCATGGTGCTACCGTTAAGTTGTTTAGGTACTTTTAGGACATTGGCGGCCATGTCACCCCGTCGATGTAAGAAAAGTGGGTGGATGGCAGGAGTTGTCTGAACTATGGTGGCGACGCCCATGGGCAAGGCGACCACCAGTTACTAGTTACACAATTAATTCGTAGCGTAGGTGTAATGTCGTAAGGTAATCGTTATGTTCTCACTATACATAGACTAGCATGTGTCTTCATTAAATTTATGTCATACAATTAAATTATTAATCCAACAACACTTGTAATATATGTTTCTGCTGATTTATGTACTCTGTTGTTGAGATGTAATCTTGATTTGTGGCGGCTATTGTGGTATGATACACAACTGGGATCCTGTGTATTGGAGACGTGGATGGCTGTTGACGGTCTTTAATGTCAACTATAAACCATCAATTATTGCATAAACCAATATAAAATAAATCATAAACTATAGTTATAGGATATGAAACTAACAAGTTCCACGAGCTTTGGTGCTCTCACTTGTTTTGTAGGGTATTTGATTTTTCATAGTATAAAGCCATCTCAAATGATGAATTGGAGTGCATGACTGAGAAGAGCTCGTCGAGACAATCGAAACGGACATATCATTTGCTATATTTGGAGCCCCGATGAGAAAGATATCAAATCCGCAACGAGACTTATATAGGAAGGCTCTAGAACACTCCAAAAGACATACCACCGAAGGAGGGGCCCACCTGCCATAGGGGGAGGCTGGCCGGCCGGCCTGGTGTCCCCACCAATCAGCCTCTGCTTCACGTGGCGGCGCTCCGCCGCCTTAGGATTTGCATCTAAGCCGTTGATTAAGGTCACTTTGATCCGAGGGCTCACGTTTGACGCCTCAGGCTATATAATAGCCCCAGCCCCCCTCCCTGAAGGAGGAATCAAAGAAACCCTAATTCATATTCTCCTCATCATGAGCGGAGCTAGTTATCAAGAGAAGATTAGTCCTCCATGGGATCTAGTCTTGTAGATAATAGTGAGACGGAGAGCAAGGGAGGAGTTTGGAGGAAGTGCTGGCCTATTGGTGCTCTCTCTACGGCTTGTACCTTGGCAGGATCGAGTTCTACTTGAGCTTGCTCCTGAGATGTCTCTGGTAATTGACTTCTGATTCAAGTAAGTTTCATGTTTATATTGTTCATTAGGATCATGACTCTTTTGAGTGCTTTAATCCTTACTGCGTGCTTGGGTTAAAGTATTAATCATAGGTGTAAGCATGGTGCTTAGACTTGGGTTAATCGTGGATGCACCCTGCATTCTGGATCGATGGTAGATCGCGATTGTGACACCAGTTCTATATAGCCGCGTTGAATACTATATATCCGTGTTGAATACTATATGGCACCGTTGAATCCTCTGTAGTCCACCTCCCATTTGTAGGCCAAGTAGGACCTGGTTATGAAGGAAAGCATCCTCTGTTGGTGTCTTCCCTTATCAATAATGTCTCTAGTTGAACAGTAGAAGTCATAGCTCACCGAAGTAAGAATTAGGGAACCTTGGTTATCCTCTCTATGCTCCTATTATCCAAAGCCTTGATTGTTACCCCTTGACAAGTTAACCCTCAACCTAATCTCTACCTTCACTTAGTTTTTTTTCTAGTTAAGTTAGAGCATAGTTGACCTCACACGTTTTCCTGTGGATACGATACTTGGAATATTTCCGGGTGAAAGCTACAGCGGTATCCGTGCGCTTGCGGATTTATCTGTGTGCGTTAATAAATACCAACAAGCTTTCAGGCGTCATTGCCGGGGAAACGATTGCTGAATTAACTACGAACCTAGCTTAACCTTTTTACTTTTTTTCATTTAGCATGGATAACACTCCTATATATCAATATGCTAAACCCACGAGCGCATGCTTAGAGCCACCAAAATCTTCAGAATCTATCATAACACCTGGTTATGAGCTTGTTGGTATTTCTTAACATCATCACTATGAATGTAGCATTTCAACCATTCATAGATAATAATGCTAACAAATACACTGATAGTTCAGGCTCTATTCAATCTGCAAGAGCACAGATATATCATTGTAGCATTTCACCCAGAGTATTCAGGGTATCATTATTTATATTTTCCCATGGGAAGGCAATAGCTAATCATGGATATTGGATAACTCAATGTTAATAATACAGCATAATAATCAATTGTTCATCAGGGGTAAGTAAGCATTGATAATTTGAAGGATAGTGAAGTTCACATAGGCATATATGAGCATCTCTATCAGAGATGTAAAAGAAGACAATTAAATAAAAGAATAAAGAATAAAAGAATAATCCTAACTAGAACAATCTATTATAGTTATTGTCAAGAATTCTAGCAAGTCATACAATTAATATAAACATGGTCAGATTCACATCTAGATGGATCGGGAGAATGCCTAAGGTCTGGTCTGCCAGCTCCCCGCATCGCTTTAGACTCCTACACCATACCCGAACGTGGGGGAGTACTAGGGACGGACAGGGCTGTCACCACCTGCCGCCTACCCCACTACCGTGGAGCACGAACTACAATTACCCATTCCCTTGTATCCAAGTACCACACTTGCATACACGAAAATCACATATGCTCCCCCAGGACCCTGACCCTACGGATCGACAGGTACAGAACATATGCGAATCAGAAGACTTGATAAACCACCATCTAGACATTAGTCTAAACATGATCACACTAATTATATGTTTAATTAAGATCAAAGTTCTAATTATCATGATCAAGATACTCGAACTAACAACTAGTTCTAATACAAAGAACATGAATGAAGAACTAGGCTCTAATTCAAGAACAATACTATAAATATAAGTAGAGAAGAAGAACAAGATGGAACTAGAATTAGATTTATTCATACCAAGATCAGCCAAAATGTTCTTCTCCTCTTTACAACTTGAAGTTCTGCTCTAGATCTAAACTAGAATTAAAATGATAAACTAAAACTAGAGAGCTCTGGAGTTGTATTGCCTGATAATGTGAAACTTGTGTGAAAACTTGATTACAGAGGAGAACAAGGCTGCTATTTATTGTGCCTAAAGGACGGTTTGTGGACGTATAATCTTGGTAACCCATGGAACTGTCATTAGCACCGCCATAGGAACCGCCATGCGAAAGATGGGCCCGAGATGCGCCACTAGGGGGCGGCCACACCAGGGGGTCGACCGCACCCTGGCTGCCGCCTTCTCGCCACCGACTTTGTCTGGTGGGCTCCTTTATGGGTCTGGATCACTTCTATGTTGGTTATTGGCCCTGGTTCGTGTCATAGATTTGGCCTTCTTCACATTCTCCAACTTGGGCCGCGTGAATACGCTTTGCTGATTGCGCATTTTCCTGAGTTTTACACTAATTCCACAGTTAAGTCCTGCAAAACAGTAATCTTCCAATACATGTGAAACTAGGTGAATATTAAAGACATATGCATGTAAAATACGTGTTTTTCTCTAGTTTTAATACAAGTTGGCGGTATTAAATCGGTCATTAGTAACCGCCAACAGAGCTACGCCCATGTTTAATAAAATTGATACGGGATCAATCCTTCTCGGGAGAAGGCGATGAAAACCCGAACTCACACCTATGAGAGTTTTTAAAGATCTGTGCATGCTTGCGCATTGCTGGCATGCCAGACGAATCTTTACAATGGAAGCTCTTTCCATTCTCTTTGACGGGAAAAGCTAAACATTGGTATAAACAAACCGTACGAAGTTTGCAAGGAGATTGGGAAACATTATGCTCGAAATTTTGTTTACGTTTCTTTCCCATCTCTAAAGTGGTTAGCCTTCGAAAAGGGGTTCTAAATTTTAAACAACTAGAAGAAGAATCTCTTGGCACATCATGGGATTGTTTTAATGACCTCATCATCACTGGCCCGGACCTTGCTATTCCAGACCCGATGCTTCTTCAACATTTTTATATGGGTCTTAGCAAGGATTCCAAGGAATCCCTTGATGCTGCCTCTGGAGGAGCTTTCCTTCATTTGTCTGCTAGTGAAGCAAGGGCTATGGTTGATAGAATTAGTGGAAAGACTCCCTGCCCTAGCATTCATAATGAACTCCCTAAGAAAGAGAAGGAATCATCTCCCGAACAAGAAGAGGAAGTTTCGATAGCCAAATCACAACCATTCTAATCCCAAGGTTTAGCTATCAATCCTGAACCATCAATACCCCAAAATCCTCCTAGGGGAGAAGAAATTCCATCTTTGAAAAGCCCTGATGAAATTAATGATGATCTTTTCGATGCTGATTTTGGGGATAGCTTAAACTTCCTGTTTCATAAGAGACCTTCGAGCAAACATAATTCAAATCCTCTCAAGAAGGGATCTCTTAGGAAACGTCCTTATTCCCTTTGTGAAGAATTAAAAGATGGGGTGTCTGGTGAACCCATAGAAGAAGAGTCAAGCCATTTAGAAGTCATTCCTATCTTCTTCCCTTCTATGACCACATTATATGTCCCATTCGACCCCATCTTCAGACCCATCCTTAATCCTGAAGAATCCCTTGATGCTCTTTCTCCTAAGTCTCATGATGATCCTAGAAATCCACTAAGACACCCAAAACATGGGAGTCATGAAGAGGATGACCAAGAATGGCAATGACAATGGCTGGAATGTCTAAACTCATATGCCGTTGCTAAAGAATGGTCGGACAAAGCCGAAACCTTAAGGTTAGAACCCAAACCTGATCAAAAGGGTGAGCTTAAGTCAACCTCCTTAATAAACATAACTCATCCATGTTTGGAGGAGGCCTTAGACAAGATCAGCCCGAGAGTGACCAATCTGAGGGAAATTTTGGACATTCATGAAGAACCAACCTTGGAGCTTGAAAAGGGAGATGACACTAATGAGCATGGAAGCTACTTCATGAACACTTTATCGAATCCTTGCTCGCATGAGAAATCTCCTGAATCAATTGGTCTCTCTAGCATTGCCGCTCACAAGATCTTAAACCCCCCCATACTTCTTGTTCATAATTTTTTTGAAAGGGTGGTTGTAGATGCATATGTTTATCATAAATATTGCAGATCTCATTGGCATGAATCTTGAGACAGTTACACAAAGGTTGGTGTTGGAGGGGAAACCACTTCACCAACTTAAAGTGATTCGAAGGTTTCCCAAGGACAAGCTTCTGTCCTAAAAACAAGCACTTTCGGGAGATAGCATGAGTTTTCACCTTTTGCTTTAAATGTCCTTGTGAAATGAGCATAGAGAGATAATTGTGAAAATATTCCTTTGGGTATTTTTGTCACTAACCATTCTAGGTTTGAAGCAAAAAGAATGAAGGATGATGACGCAAGGTATGTCCAACCAATCATCATGCAACATTGAATCACATTCACACATGAGAGTTTTATCATCCAAACTTGACTTTGCTAAATTCAAGCATGGGGGTAGACTTTCCTAAAAACATTATCTTGCCATGCTGCTAAATTAACTTGGTTGTCTCTACCTTTAAGACATGCTCAACTTCCTAAATAACAATCATACTCTTTCATCTCCATTTGAGTAAATCACTATGATGCTTTCATGCTACCACTGTCTGCTATAGTATGCTCAGGTTTGGAGTATTTTCATACACCTTTTCAAATTAAGCATGGTGCTCAGTTTAAACCAAAAGGTGTGCTGGTTTTACTTCCAAAGGCTTTTAAATTAAGCGTGGTGCTTAGGTTAAAATGCCTTCCTAAATCAAATTAGATGTGGTGTCTAGGTTGATTTTTGAACCGATAGTATGCTGTAGTAGATGCTGGATATTTTGTTAGACTAACCCGTGCAGGAAACTTTCAAATCAACTTGGGGAAGTCACGAGATGAATTCAAATTGAAGATGAAAGAGTATGATTGTTATTTAGGAAGTTGAGCATGTCTTAAAGGTAGAGACAACCAAGTTAATTTAGCAGCATGGCAAGATAATGTTTTTAGGAAAGTCTACCCCCATGCTTGAATTTAGCAAAGTCAAGTTTGGATGATAAAACTCTCATGTGTGAATGTGATTCAATGTTGCATGATGATTGGTTGGACATACCTTGCGTCATCATCCTTCATTCTTTTTGCTTCAAACCTAGAATGGTTAGTGACAAAAATACCCAAAGGAATATTTTCACAATTATCTCTCTATGCTCATTTCACAAGGACATTTAAAGCAAAAGGTGAAAACTCATGCTATCTCCCGAAAGTGCTTGTTTTTAGGACAGAAGCTTGTCCTTGGGAAACCTTCGAATCACTTTAAGTTGGTGAAGTGGTTTCCCCTCCAACACCAACCTTTGTGTAACTGTCTCAAGATTCATGCCAATGAGATCTGCAATATTTATGATAAACATATGCATCTACAACCACCCTTTCAAAAAAATTATGAACAAGAAGTATGGGGGGGTTTAAGATCTTGTGAGCGGCAATGCTAGAGAGACCAATTGATTCAGGAGATTTCTCATGCGAGCAAGGATTCGATAAAGTGTTCATGAAGTAGCTTCCATGCTCATTAGTGTCATCTCCCTTTTCAAGCTCCAAGGTTGGTTCTTCATGAATGTCCAAAATTTCCCTCAGATTGGTCACTCTCGGGCTGATCTTGTCTAAGGCCTCCTCCAAACATGGATGAGTTATGTTTATTAAGGAGGTTGACTTAAGCTCACCCTTTTGATCAGGTTTGGGTTCTAACCTTAAGGTTTCGGCTTTGTCCGACCATTCTTTAGCAACGGCATATGAGTTTAGACATTCCAGCCATTGTCATTGCCATTCTTGGTCATCCTCTTCATGACTCCCATGTTTTGGGTGTCTTAGTGGATTTCTAGGATCATCATGAGACTTAGGAGAAAGAGCATCAAGGGATTCTTCAGGATTAAGGATGGGTCTGAAGATGGGGTCGAATGGGACATATAATGTGGTCATAGAAGGGAAGAAGATAGGAATGACTTCTAAATGGCTTGACTCTTCTTCTATGGGTTCACCAGACACCCCATCTTTTAATTCTTCACAAAGGGAATAAGGACGTTTCCTAAGAGATCCCTTCTTGAGAGGATTTGAATTATGTTTGCTCGAAGGTCTCTTATGAAACAGGAAGTTTAAGCTATCCCCAAAATCAGCATCGAAAAGATCATCATTAATTTCATCAGGGCTTTTCAAAGATGGAATTTCTTCTCCCCTAGGAGGATTTTGGGGTATTGATGGTTCAGGATTGATAGCTAAACCTTGGGATTAGAATGGTTGTGATTTGGCTATCGAAACTTCCTCTTCTTGTTCGGGAGATGATTCCTTCTCTTTCTTAGGGAGTTCATTATGAATGCTAGGGCAGGGAGTCTTTCCACTAATTCTATCAACCATAGCCCTTGCTTCACTAGCAGACAAATGAAGGAAAGCTCCTCCAGAGGCAGCATCAAGGGATTCCTTGGAATCCTTGCTAAGACCCATATAAAAATGTTGAAGAAGCATCGGGTCTGGAATAGCAAGGTCCGGGCCAGTGATGATGAGGTCATTAAAACAATCCCATGATGTGCCAAGAGATTCTTCTTCTAGTTGTTTAAAATTTAGAACCCCTTTTCGAAGGCTAACCACTTTAGAGATGGGAAAGAAACGTAAACAAAATTTCGAGCATAATGTTTCCCAATCTCCTTGCAAACTTCGTACGGTTTGTTTATACCAATGTTTAGCTTTTCCCGTCAAAGAGAATGGAAAGAGCTTCCATTGTAAAGATTCGTCTGGCATGCCAGCAATGCGCAAGCATGCACAGATCTTTAAAAACTCTCATAGGTGTGAGTTCGGGTTTTCATCGCCTTCTCCCGAGAAGGATTGATCCCGTATCAATTTTATTAAACATGGGCGTAGCTCTGTTGGCGGTTACTAATGACCGATTTAATACCGCCAACTTGTATTAAAACTAGAGAAAAACACGTATTTTACATGCATATGTCTTTAATATTCACCTAGTTTCACATGTATTGGAAGATTACTGTTTTGCAGGACTTAACTGTGGAATTAGTGTAAAACTCAGGAAAATGCGCAATCAGCAAAGCGTATTCACGCGGCCCAAGTTGGAGAATGTGAAGAAGGCCAAATCTATGACACGAACCAGGGCCAATAACCAACATAGAAGTGATCCAGACCCATAAAGGAGCCCACCAGACAAAGTCGGTGGCGAGAGGCGGCAGCCAGGGTGCGGTCGACCCCCTGGTGTGGCCGCCCCCTAGTGGCGCATCTCGGGCCCATCTTTCGCATGGCGGTTCCTATGGCGGTGCTAATGACAGTTCCATGGGTTACCAAGATTATACGTCCACAAACCGTCCTTTAGGCACAATAAATAGCAGCCTTGTTCTCCTCTGTAATCAAGTTTTCACACAAGTTTCACATTATCAGGCAATACAACTCCAGAGCTCTCTAGTTTTAGTTTATCATTTTAATTCTAGTTTAGATCTAGAGCAGAACTTCAAGTTGTAAAGAGGAGAAGAACATTTTGGCTGATCTTGGTATGAATAAATCTAATTCTAGTTCCATCTTGTTCTTCTTCTCTACTTATATTTATAGTATTGTTCTTGAATTAGAGCCTAGTTCTTCATTCATGTTCTTTGTATTAGAACTAGTTGTTAGTTCGAGTATCTTGATCATGATAATTAGAACTTTGATCTTAATTAAACATATAATTAGTGTGATCATGTTTAGACTAATGTCTAGATGGTGGTTTATCAAGTCTTCTGATTCGCATATGTTCTGTACCTGTCGATCCGTAGGGTCAGGGTCCTGGGGGAGCATATGTGATTTTCGTGTATGCAAGTGTGGTACTTGGATACAAGGGAATGGGTAATTGTAGTTCGTGCTCCACGGTAGTGGGGTAGGCGGCAGGTGGTGACAGCCCTGTCCGTCCCTAGTACTCCCCCACGTTCGGGTATGGTGTAGGAGTCTAAAGCGATGCGGGGAGCTGGCAGACCAGACCTTAGGCATTCTCCCGATCCATCTAGATGTGAATCTGACCATGTTTATATTAATTGTATGACTTGCTAGAATTCTTGACAATAACTATAATAGATTGTTCTAGTTAGGATTATTCTTTTATTCTTTATTCTTTTATTTAATTGTCTTCTTTTACATCTCTGATAGAGATGCTCATATATGCCTATGTGAACTTCACTATCCTTCAAATTATCAATGCTTACTTACCCCTGATGAACAATTGATTATTATGCTGTATTATTAACATTGAGTTATCCAATATCCATGATTAGCTATTGCCTTCCCATGGGAAAATATAAATAATGATACCCTGAATACTCTGGGTGAAATGCTACAATGATATATCTGTGCTCTTGCAGATTGAATAGAGCCTGAACTATCAGTGTATTTGTTAGCATTATTATCTATGAATGGTTGAAATGCTACATTCATAGTGATGATGTTAAGAAATACCAACAAGCTCATAACCAGGTGTTATGATAGATTCTGAAGATTTTGGTGGCTCTAAGCATGCGCTCGTGGGTTTAGCATATTGATATATAGGAGTGTTATCCATGCTAAATGAAAAAAAGTAAAAAGGTTAAGCTAGGTTCGTAGTTAATTCAGCAATCGTTTCCCCGGCAATGACGCCTGAAAGCTTGTTGGTATTTATTAACGCACACAGATAAATCCGCAAGCGCACGGATACCGCTGTAGCTTTCACCCGGAAATATTCCAAGTATCGTATCCACAGGAAAACGTGTGAGGTCAACTATGCTCTAACTTAACTAGAAAAAAAACTAAGTGAAGGTAGAGATTAGGTTGAGGGTTAACTTGTCAAGGGGTAACAATCAAGGCTTTGGATAATAGGAGCATAGAGAGGATAACCAAGGTTCCCTAATTCTTACTTCGGTGAGCTATGACTTCTACTGTTCAACTAGAGACATTATTGATAAGGGAAGACACCAACAGAGGATGCTTTCCTTCATAACCAGGTCCTACTTGGCCTACAAATGGGAGGTGGACTACAGAGGATTCAACGGTGCCATATAGTATTCAACACGGATATATAGTATTCAACGCGGCTATATAGAACTGGTGTCACAATCGCGATCTACCATCGATCCAGAATGCAGGGTGCATCCACGATTAACCCAAGTCTAAGCACCATGCTTACACCTATGATTAATACTTTAACCCAAGCACGCAGTAAGGATTAAAGCACTCAAAAGAGTCATGATCCTAATGAACAATATAAACATGAAACTTACTTGAATCAGAAGTCAATTACCAGAGACATCTCAGGAGCAAGCTCAAGTAGAACTCGATCCTGCCAAGGTACAAGCCGTAGAGAGAGCACCAATAGGCCAGCACTTCCTCCAAACTCCTCCCTTGCTCTCCGTCTCACTATTATCTACAAGACTAGATCCCATGGAGGACTAATCTTCTCTTGATAACTAGCTCCGCTCATGATGAGGAGAATATGAATTAGGGTTTCTTTGATTCCTCCTTCAGGGAGGGGGGCTGGGGCTATTATATAGCCTGAGGCGTCAAACGTGAGCCCTCGGATCAAAGTGACCTTAATCAACGGCTTAGATGCAAATCCTAAGGCGGCGGAGCGCCGCCACGTGAAGCAGAGGCTGATTGGTGGGGACACCAGGCCGGCCGGCCAGCCTCCCCCTATGGCAGGTGGGCCCCTCCTTCGGTGGTATGTCTTTTGGAGTGTTCTAGAGCCTTCCTATATAAGTCTCGTTGCGGATTTGATATCTTTCTCATCGGGGCTCCAAATATAGCAAATGATATGTCCGTTTCGATTGTCTCGACGAGCTCTTCTCAGTCATGCACTCCAATTCATCATTTGAGATGGCTTTATACTATGAAAAATCAAATACCCTACAAAACAAGTGAGAGCACCAAAGCTCGTGGAACTTGTTAGTTTCATATCCTATAACTATAGTTTATGATTTATTTTATATTGGTTTATGCAATAATTGATGGTTTATAGTTGACATTAAAGACCGTCAACAGCCATCCACGTCTCCAATACACAGGATCCCAGTTGTGTATCATACCACAATAGCCGCCACAAATCAAGATTACATCTCAACAACAGAGTACATAAATCAGCAGAAACATATATTACAAGTGTTGTTGGATTAATAATTTAATTGTATGACATAAATTTAATGAAGACACATGCTAGTCTATGTATAGTGAGAACATAACGATTACCTTACGACATTACACCTACGCTACGAATTAATTGTGTAACTAGTAACTGGTGGTCGCCTTGCCCATGGGCGTCGCCACCATAGTTCAGACAACTCCTGCCATCCACCCACTTTTCTTACATCGACGGGGTGACATGGCCGCCAATGTCCTAAAAGTACCTAAACAACTTAACGGTAGCACCATGAGTACATTGCGTACTTGCAGGACTTAATTTGAACATATATATTTGGTGGATGCAAAGGAATTAATAGGCATTTGTAATTTGCATAAAAAGCATGGCATTTATTAAGAAGATGACATGCTCATGGTTCATGTTTATTTTATTCACAAGAAGGCAATTCATTTATACATAATGGTGAGAGTACAATTAAGTGATCAATATTTTAGTTCATCTCATAATCAAGTATCATCATCATTGCTACATTGGGTCTATGAGTAGGAACAACCAAAATGTTCCGTCCTGAAGGTCTTCAGGCTTTCAAAAAGATCTCTGCAGAGGTGTATAACTGCACCCACACAGAAGAACGAGATGAACCTCCATACCCGTACCCGAGTAAGGGTTGCCTCACATCTCCAACCTTTCACCAGTGCGGCCAAATCGCCCATGAATGGTATGAAAATGGCCTGGGAGTACTCAACATCTCGACGTATCTCCCACGCCCCATCCCAAGCCGAATACACGTGGTTATTCGGTCATCACTAGCTAATTGGCTTACGAGCCCTATCCCCGGCATGTGGTCTATACGGGAGGTTACTCAAACTCGTTATCTCATGAACGGTCCATAGCTACTCCATGACCTATGTCACTTGAGATCCAACGCTCACAGTGACCTTACCCCTCGCTTGAGTAGAGATTACCAAACTTGGTCATCACTTTATTTATCTCAAGTTGAGGTTGGTCCTTAGTCACATTGGGTATATTTAATCAAGTTGACACCCTTGCAAATTTTAAGTAATTAATTATCCTGATCAAGCTCCTACACGTGTGAGAGTGAGTTCCCTTCTCACACTCGACTTCTATCGATTCTAGCCAACTAAGCAATTAAGCGATCCAATCCCATTGTTCAAGTAGAGGCAAGGATTATTTAGGTGAGTATTTCTAGATTAATGTATCAATATTGAGTTGTTAATCATATTCAAATGAAATGCATAACCCATAGTGAAACAAATAGTAAATATCCAAAATAGGGTTCATAGTAGTGGGGTGCCTGCCTGGGGGATGAGAAATGCTGCAATAATTTGGAACATCACTCGACGTCGCTCTGATATCACGTACCTAAATGTGTGCAGGATGTTATGATCATGTATGCAAGATACAAAGTAAAAGAGAGAACATAGAAGAGATAGCATAAGATGAGAGATGTGGGTGTGTGGTTCAACTCTTTTGTGAGTGCAAGGTGCAACAATTAAATATGATGCTGATGTTGGATATTATATGCTTAGACATGGGTATAATTAAGTATTAAGTTATACTACTAGGTGGGTGCAACATGTGTGTAACATAGTGTTAGTGTTCTATTGACTAATGTTGATGGACACTCCGTCAATATTGGCAGATGGTCCGTGGTGATAGTCCGTCAACACACTAGTGAAACTTGTCTAAGTGTAGGACTCCACGGACACTCCATCCCAGATGACGAATGCTCCATGGGTGCTAGACCGAAACTAGCTAGCCTCGGGTTGCAAAATTAAATATCCACAGGTGGTCCGTCAGGTTTCATGGACAATCCATAGGGTTTAGGGACTTAGTTGATATTTGGCTAAGTCGGTGCGGTGCTTACAAAGACTCCGTCAAGTGTAGCGGATGCTCCGTGAACACAATCTGTAGGCTCTAAGTCCTCTAAGTGTTCAGCCAATTTCTCGAAATGTTCCGTCAGTGGTGGTGGAGGCTCCGTGACAAACTAGCTGCTCTCGGGCTCTCTGGAAACGAATATTTATGAATTGACAGACACTCTGTGGGTTGTGGTGGACAACCCATCAACTCAAGTCTGTAGCTTCTAACTTCTCTTTGTCTGTAAATGAATTTATGGACGCTCCGTCGGTGGTGATGAACACTCCCAAATTCATTAGGTGTTCTGCCTAAGTGATTTGGTCGTGCTCTGGCATCGACGGAACCTTTCTTCAAAAGGGATGGACAGTCCATGAGATGCTGGACAGTGCAAAGATGTACTTCTTGAAGTTGGGATCTTTCTCTAGGGACTTTGCATGTGTATGAGATTGTGTTATTGTGTCCTTAAGATGCTTAGGAATCCATCTAATTGAGGGCATGTGCTCAAGGTGTCAAGGAGAAGCTATAGGTCACATATTTATTAAGGTGCCTATTGTTTGATCATTATGTGAAGCATGAAAATTATGCTAAGTGCATACATTCAAGGAGATGATGCACAAAACATGTTTCTTAAATAGCACATGCTTAAAGGAAGCTAACAAAATTGGTTTCATGATTTTTGAAGACCTAGAGAATGAGTTATGCATTTTATAAGCAAAAAAGTATTTAATTTTTAGTACAAAATGAAATTGTATTTTTGGTGCCAAAATCATGTTTAGATGATAGAGAATATTATAAGTGACACAAAAAAACTTTTTTCACAATTTTCGGAGTTAAAATGCATCTTCTATGAATTTTACGAGTTCAAGGGCTGTTGCTATGCATTGGCGGACAGTCCGCTGGGACAAATGTGGGTAGATGGGAAGTTCTGCTGGGATGAACACGTGTGTGGATGGACAGTCCATGAAAATGATAGACCCTCCATCAAAATAACGAACAACACGAGTACAAAAACATCGGAAGTGATTCCCGGGGCATCCAGACTCCGAATCGAATGCGGTTTGTTTCTATAGCTTTCTAGTGATGTGGGGAACCTATTCCAATTGTTGGTTGTGTCAAGCATCAAGTGTGGGGGGCACTTCCTCATCCATGGTGGTGGTGGCCATGGATGGGAGGTGAAGCTCATGGGGGTGGGCTATAGATATGGGAATGGAGAGGGAGACGACTTGGGGCTTGCTCACCATGCCTTGGGGAACCTCCAATTACATAGCTGGCCGGGGCTTGCTCAAGGATGTATATTGACCTTGGGGCACCATGGGAGCTCGAGGAAGAAGATGATGGCTTGGGGAAGCTTGTGGCTCCAACTCTGGTGAGCACAGGGGTGAGGATGGCGTGGGGAAGCTCCTCCGGCGAGCTCCCCAGCGTGGAGCATCTTCTTCTCCATCCATTCTCCTCCTCTTCCTCCTTCTCTTCTCTTCCTCTCCTTCTCCTCTCTTCTCTGTCTCCTAGTTCTTGCTGAACGTGTATGAGTGTGTGAGAGGGAGAGGGGGAGGGCTGGTGTGTAGTTGAGGGTGTTAGGCTGACGGGTGGGGTCGGTGTGTGTGTGAGAGAGAGTGTCACCTCCTCTGCTGCATGAGACAAGTGTCCTCGTGTGCTGGCGGACTGTCCATCAATAGAAGTCGAGTGTGAGAAGGGAACTCACTCTCACACGTGTAGGAGCTTGATCAGGATAATTAATTACTTAAAATTTGCAAGGGTGTCAACTTGATTAAATATACCCAATGTGACTAAGGACCAACCTCAACTTGAGATAAATAAAGTGATGACCAAGTTTGGTAATCTCTACTCAAGCGAGGGGTAAGGTCACTGTGAGCGTTGGATCTCAAGTGACATAGGTCATGGAGTAGCTATGGACCGTTCATGAGATAACGAGTTTGAGTAACCTCCCGTATAGACCACATGCCGGGGATAGGGCTCGTAAGCCAATTAGCTAGTGATGACCGAATAACCACGTGTATTCGGCTTGGGATGGGGCGTGGGAGATACGTCGAGATGTTGAGTACTCCCAGGCCATTTTCATACCATTCATGGGCGATTTGGCCGCACTGGTGAAAGGTTGGAGATGTGAGGCAACCCTTACTCGGGTACGGGTATGGAGGTTCATCTCGTTCTTCTGTGTGGGTGCAGTTATACACCTCTGCAGAGATCTTTTTGAAAGCCTGAAGACCTTCAGGACGGAACATTTTGGTTGTTCCTACTCATAGACCCAATGTAGCAATGATGATGATACTTGATTATGAGATGAACTAAAATATTGATCACTTAATTGTACTCTCACCATTATGTATAAATGAATTGCCTTCTTGTGAATAAAATAAACATGAACCATGAGCATGTCATCTTCTTAATAAATGCCATGCTTTTTATGCAAATTACAAATGCCTATTAATTCCTTTGCATCCACCAAATATATATGTTCAA
Organism: Tripidium arundinaceum; assembly: GCA_030439765.1. Taxonomy (NCBI): domain Eukaryota; kingdom Viridiplantae; phylum Streptophyta; class Magnoliopsida; order Poales; family Poaceae; genus Tripidium; species Tripidium arundinaceum. The sequence continues at coordinate 5,973 of JAHUYU010001485.1, read as the reverse complement.
ATTAAGTCCTGCAAGTACGCAATGTACTCATGGTGCTACCGTTAAGTTGTTTAGGTACTTTTAGGACATTGGCGGCCATGTCACCCCGTCGATGTAAGAAAAGTGGGTGGATGGCAGGAGTTGTCTGAACTATGGTGGCGACGCCCATGGGCAAGGCGACCACCAGTTACTAGTTACACAATTAATTCGTAGCGTAGGTGTAATGTCGTAAGGTAATCGTTATGTTCTCACTATACATAGACTAGCATGTGTCTTCATTAAATTTATGTCATACAATTAAATTATTAATCCAACAACACTTGTAATATATGTTTCTGCTGATTTATGTACTCTGTTGTTGAGATGTAATCTTGATTTGTGGCGGCTATTGTGGTATGATACACAACTGGGATCCTGTGTATTGGAGACGTGGATGGCTGTTGACGGTCTTTAATGTCAACTATAAACCATCAATTATTGCATAAACCAATATAAAATAAATCATAAACTATAGTTATAGGATATGAAACTAACAAGTTCCACGAGCTTTGGTGCTCTCACTTGTTTTGTAGGGTATTTGATTTTTCATAGTATAAAGCCATCTCAAATGATGAATTGGAGTGCATGACTGAGAAGAGCTCGTCGAGACAATCGAAACGGACATATCATTTGCTATATTTGGAGCCCCGATGAGAAAGATATCAAATCCGCAACGAGACTTATATAGGAAGGCTCTAGAACACTCCAAAAGACATACCACCGAAGGAGGGGCCCACCTGCCATAGGGGGAGGCTGGCCGGCCGGCCTGGTGTCCCCACCAATCAGCCTCTGCTTCACGTGGCGGCGCTCCGCCGCCTTAGGATTTGCATCTAAGCCGTTGATTAAGGTCACTTTGATCCGAGGGCTCACGTTTGACGCCTCAGGCTATATAATAGCCCCAGCCCCCCCTCCCTGAAGGAGGAATCAAAGAAACCCTAATTCATATTCTCCTCATCATGAGCGGAGCTAGTTATCAAGAGAAGATTAGTCCTCCATGGGATCTAGTCTTGTAGATAATAGTGAGACGGAGAGCAAGGGAGGAGTTTGGAGGAAGTGCTGGCCTATTGGTGCTCTCTCTACGGCTTGTACCTTGGCAGGATCGAGTTCTACTTGAGCTTGCTCCTGAGATGTCTCTGGTAATTGACTTCTGATTCAAGTAAGTTTCATGTTTATATTGTTCATTAGGATCATGACTCTTTTGAGTGCTTTAATCCTTACTGCGTGCTTGGGTTAAAGTATTAATCATAGGTGTAAGCATGGTGCTTAGACTTGGGTTAATCGTGGATGCACCCTGCATTCTGGATCGATGGTAGATCGCGATTGTGACACCAGTTCTATATAGCCGCGTTGAATACTATATATCCGTGTTGAATACTATATGGCACCGTTGAATCCTCTGTAGTCCACCTCCCATTTGTAGGCCAAGTAGGACCTGGTTATGAAGGAAAGCATCCTCTGTTGGTGTCTTCCCTTATCAATAATGTCTCTAGTTGAACAGTAGAAGTCATAGCTCACCGAAGTAAGAATTAGGGAACCTTGGTTATCCTCTCTATGCTCCTATTATCCAAAGCCTTGATTGTTACCCCTTGACAAGTTAACCCTCAACCTAATCTCTACCTTCACTTAGTTTTTTTTCTAGTTAAGTTAGAGCATAGTTGACCTCACACGTTTTCCTGTGGATACGATACTTGGAATATTTCCGGGTGAAAGCTACAGCGGTATCCGTGCGCTTGCGGATTTATCTGTGTGCGTTAATAAATACCAACAAGCTTTCAGGCGTCATTGCCGGGGAAACGATTGCTGAATTAACTACGAACCTAGCTTAACCTTTTTACTTTTTTTCATTTAGCATGGATAACACTCCTATATATCAATATGCTAAACCCACGAGCGCATGCTTAGAGCCACCAAAATCTTCAGAATCTATCATAACACCTGGTTATGAGCTTGTTGGTATTTCTTAACATCATCACTATGAATGTAGCATTTCAACCATTCATAGATAATAATGCTAACAAATACACTGATAGTTCAGGCTCTATTCAATCTGCAAGAGCACAGATATATCATTGTAGCATTTCACCCAGAGTATTCAGGGTATCATTATTTATATTTTCCCATGGGAAGGCAATAGCTAATCATGGATATTGGATAACTCAATGTTAATAATACAGCATAATAATCAATTGTTCATCAGGGGTAAGTAAGCATTGATAATTTGAAGGATAGTGAAGTTCACATAGGCATATATGAGCATCTCTATCAGAGATGTAAAAGAAGACAATTAAATAAAAGAATAAAGAATAAAAGAATAATCCTAACTAGAACAATCTATTATAGTTATTGTCAAGAATTCTAGCAAGTCATACAATTAATATAAACATGGTCAGATTCACATCTAGATGGATCGGGAGAATGCCTAAGGTCTGGTCTGCCAGCTCCCCGCATCGCTTTAGACTCCTACACCATACCCGAACGTGGGGGAGTACTAGGGACGGACAGGGCTGTCACCACCTGCCGCCTACCCCACTACCGTGGAGCACGAACTGCAATTACCCATTCCCTTGTATCCAAGTACCACACTTGCATACACGAAAATCACATATGCTCCCCCAGGACCCTGACCCTACGGATCGACAGGTACAGAACATATGCGAATCAGAAGACTTGATAAACCACCATCTAGACATTAGTCTAAACATGATCACACTAATTATATGTTTAATTAAGATCAAAGTTCTAATTATCATGATCAAGATACTCGAACTAACAACTAGTTCTAATACAAAGAACATGAATGAAGAACTAGGCTCTAATTCAAGAACAATACTATAAATATAAGTAGAGAAGAAGAACAAGATGGAACTAGAATTAGATTTATTCATACCAAGATCAGCCAAAATGTTCTTCTCCTCTTTACAACTTGAAGTTCTGCTCTAGATCTAAACTAGAATTAAAATGATAAACTAAAACTAGAGAGCTCTGGAGTTGTATTGCCTGATAATGTGAAACTTGTGTGAAAACTTGATTACAGAGGAGAACAAGGCTGCTATTTATTGTGCCTAAAGGACGGTTTGTTTATACCAATGTTTAGCTTTTCCCGTCAAAGAGAATGGAAAGAGCTTCCATTGTAAAGATTCGTCTGGCATGCCAGCAATGCGCAAGCATGCACAGATCTTTAAAAACTCTCATAGGTGTGAGTTCGGGTTTTCATCGCCTTCTCCCGAGAAGGATTGATCCCGTATCAATTTTATTAAACATGGGCGTAGCTCTGTTGGCGGTTACTAATGACCGATTTAATACCGCCAACTTGTATTAAAACTAGAGAAAAACACGTATTTTACATGCATATGTCTTTAATATTCACCTAGTTTCACATGTATTGGAAGATTACTGTTTTGCAGGACTTAACTGTGGAATTAGTGTAAAACTCAGGAAAATGCGCAATCAGCAAAGCGTATTCACGCGGCCCAAGTTGGAGAATGTGAAGAAGGCCAAATCTATGACACGAACCAGGGCCAATAACCAACATAGAAGTGATCCAGACCCATAAAGGAGCCCACCAGACAAAGTCGGTGGCGAGAGGCGGCAGCCAGGGTGCGGTCGACCCCCTGGTGTGGCCGCCCCCTAGTGGCGCATCTCGGGCCCATCTTTCGCATGGCGGTTCCTATGGCGGTGCTAATGACAGTTCCATGGGTTACCAAGATTATACGTCCACAAACCGTCCTTTAGGCACAATAAATAGCAGCCTTGTTCTCCTCTGTAATCAAGTTTTCACACAAGTTTCACATTATCAGGCAATACAACTCCAGAGCTCTCTAGTTTTAGTTTTATCATTTTAATTCTAGTTTAGATCTAGAGCAGAACTTCAAGTTGTAAAGAGGAGAAGAACATTTTGGCTGATCTTGGTATGAATAAATCTAATTCTAGTTCCATCTTGTTCTTCTTCTCTACTTATATTTATAGTATTGTTCTTGAATTAGAGCCTAGTTCTTCATTCATGTTCTTTGTATTAGAACTAGTTGTTAGTTCGAGTATCTTGATCATGATAATTAGAACTTTGATCTTAATTAAACATATAATTAGTGTGATCATGTTTAGACTAATGTCTAGATGGTGGTTTATCAAGTCTTCTGATTCGCATATGTTCTGTACCTGTCGATCCGTAGGGTCAGGGTCCTGGGGGAGCATATGTGATTTTCGTGTATGCAAGTGTGGTACTTGGATACAAGGGAATGGGTAATTGCAGTTCGTGCTCCACGGTAGTGGGGTAGGCGGCAGGTGGTGACAGCCCTGTCCGTCCCTAGTACTCCCCCACGTTCGGGTATGGTGTAGGAGTCTAAAGCGATGCGGGGAGCTGGCAGACCAGACCTTAGGCATTCTCCCGATCCATCTAGATGTGAATCTGACCATGTTTATATTAATTGTATGACTTGCTAGAATTCTTGACAATAACTATAATAGATTGTTCTAGTTAGGATTATTCTTTTATTCTTTATTCTTTTATTTAATTGTCTTCTTTTACATCTCTGATAGAGATGCTCATATATGCCTATGTGAACTTCACTATCCTTCAAATTATCAATGCTTACTTACCCCTGATGAACAATTGATTATTATGCTGTATTATTAACATTGAGTTATCCAATATCCATGATTAGCTATTGCCTTCCCATGGGAAAATATAAATAATGATACCCTGAATACTCTGGGTGAAATGCTACAATGATATATCTGTGCTCTTGCAGATTGAATAGAGCCTGAACTATCAGTGTATTTGTTAGCATTATTATCTATGAATGGTTGAAATGCTACATTCATAGTGATGATGTTAAGAAATACCAACAAGCTCATAACCAGGTGTTATGATAGATTCTGAAGATTTTGGTGGCTCTAAGCATGCGCTCGTGGGTTTAGCATATTGATATATAGGAGTGTTATCCATGCTAAATGAAAAAAAGTAAAAAGGTTAAGCTAGGTTCGTAGTTAATTCAGCAATCGTTTCCCCGGCAATGACGCCTGAAAGCTTGTTGGTATTTATTAACGCACACAGATAAATCCGCAAGCGCACGGATACCGCTGTAGCTTTCACCCGGAAATATTCCAAGTATCGTATCCACAGGAAAACGTGTGAGGTCAACTATGCTCTAACTTAACTAGAAAAAAAACTAAGTGAAGGTAGAGATTAGGTTGAGGGTTAACTTGTCAAGGGGTAACAATCAAGGCTTTGGATAATAGGAGCATAGAGAGGATAACCAAGGTTCCCTAATTCTTACTTCGGTGAGCTATGACTTCTACTGTTCAACTAGAGACATTATTGATAAGGGAAGACACCAACAGAGGATGCTTTCCTTCATAACCAGGTCCTACTTGGCCTACAAATGGGAGGTGGACTACAGAGGATTCAACGGTGCCATATAGTATTCAACACGGATATATAGTATTCAACGCGGCTATATAGAACTGGTGTCACAATCGCGATCTACCATCGATCCAGAATGCAGGGTGCATCCACGATTAACCCAAGTCTAAGCACCATGCTTACACCTATGATTAATACTTTAACCCAAGCACGCAGTAAGGATTAAAGCACTCAAAAGAGTCATGATCCTAATGAACAATATAAACATGAAACTTACTTGAATCAGAAGTCAATTACCAGAGACATCTCAGGAGCAAGCTCAAGTAGAACTCGATCCTGCCAAGGTACAAGCCGTAGTGAGAGCACCAATAGGCCAGCACTTCCTCCAAACTCCTCCCTTGCTCTCCGTCTCACTATTATCTACAAGACTAGATCCCATGGAGGACTAATCTTCTCTTGATAACTAGCTCCGCTCATGATGAGGAGAATATGAATTAGGGTTTCTTTGATTCCTCCTTCAGGGAGGGGGGCTGGGGCTATTAGCCTGAGGCGTCAAACGTGAGCCCTCGGATCAAAGTGACCTTAATCAACGG
>JAHUYU010001567.1:0-19716 GCA_030439765.1 Tripidium arundinaceum | reverse complement strand
TGACATATAAACAAACACGAACTTACGAAATATCGAGAATTTTGAAAATAAACTAATTCGAGCTAAATTATACCAAACACGGTCGGTATACGAAAAATCAATACGGAGGACCAAATGCATGACAATTAATAAGTGCATGACCAAGTGCATAACTATTAACAAGTGTTACAACTTTCATATAAAAAAGTATGTCCATTTGACAACTAGGGCCGGCTAATGAGCCGGCTCGGCTCGGTTCGTTCTGGCTCGTTAAGATAACGAGCCAGCTCGGCTCGGCTTATCTTAACGCGAGTCAGAAGGCAAACTCGGCTCGGCTCGTTTACAAGCTCGAGCTGGCTCGTTTAGCTCGCGAGCCAGGCATAAAATACATGGAAAAAAATCTATACATTTATCTAAAGCTTGAGATAGTAATTAATAATACAAAAGTAGTTCATTCATAAACCTTAAATCAAACAAATAAATTAATATATGCTAACGTATATACAAGTATAAAAATATATTATTATAGTACTACATCATACATCCATGCAGGTCCATACTCATACATAATACATCCATAGTATGTTATTGGTTATCAATCCGTCCATTTAAAATAAAATGGGATAGTGTTATAGTAATCCCAAGTTAATAGGGTCTAGGTCCATTCATCAGCCAATTATAAAGTACAAGACATTAAGTCATACAAAACTAAAAGAAGTTCAAGGCCAACAGGTTTGGCTCGTTAGGCTCGCGAGCCAGCTCAGCTGCCTCGTTAACTGCACGAGCTAAAATGCTGGCTCAGCTCGTTAAAAAATATAAACGAGTCGAGCCACTAACGAACCGAGTCGAGCGAGCTATCGAGCTCCGAGCTTTTCGTCCAGCCCAATTTGACACCATATAAGAAACATATGATTTTTCTAAGACGACGAACACTTGTACGCGATTAATATACTTATGCAACTTTGTTTAATTTTTTGCACATCTTAACGACCTCAAAACGAAAAAACTCAAAACTAGAAAGTTGTAGATCTCATTGAGAGCTACAATTTTCATATAAAAATCATCTTCATCCAAAATTGTATGAAAATAGATAAATTTTCTAAGGTTGCGCATTGTTGTAGTTGAATTGGACTTCTAGTAGGCCAAAAATGGTATATACTGTATTTCAAAAACAGGATATCCCAAATAAAAATGGAAAAGTAGAAAACGGTTGGGATAACACCTAAACCGTTTCCGTCCCATTTTCAAATTTGGCATACCGTATTTCATACCAATTTCGGATTTGTCTGAATACAACTTCGAGTAGGTCAAATGTAGAAAACAATGCGGACGGTACGTAATATATCCGGATTGTTTTCATCCAATGTCAATATGCCGCTTATTATGTGTTTTGGAGACTCTGGTTGCTTGATTTCCTTATTAATGCTCAAATTGACATATAACAGCTCATTATTTGTCTACTAAATATTGGCACGGACATCGTTTCTCCTCCCCTAACTAGAGATAAAAACGGGATGGAGATTTCTTAATATTTGTCCGTTGCGAAAGGGTTAAAACCATATTTGGATAATCCATATATGAATCCAGACATTTAATATCCATATCCGAATACTCAAAATTAGATTTTTTTATACATATATGACATAGATATTAATATCCGACACATCTAGCATTATCCGTATTCAACTCCAAATCCTAGAAAGATACGACTACCTTATTCGGTATCCGTAATATACATTTGTATCTTATCGGTTTCATCCCTACCCTTAATCTTCTTTTGCTTGCTCCAGACCAGGCCTCTAGCTTAGTAGGCTAGCATCAACACCTCCCTCCCACTGTTATTTGTCACCTTTGTTCTAACCCTTTCATTGGTTATTACCCAACACCAATCAAAGACGGATTAATGCCTAGGGCACTAGGCCCTAGACGCAACCTAAAACCTCTCTTATAGCATCTCCAGCAGTTTCTCAATTCCACTCCTCATAGGGAGATGGTCTCTTTCAAGGACAACACGTAAGGGGCCGGGGAGGTAGGCAGCGGGTCCTGGGAACCGCAAGGAGGCGGGCCACAATGTTGGGCGGCGATGTGGGAAGTCGAGAGGTGAGCAGCAGTGCACGAAGGGATCTGATCGTGTGAGAGAGAGAGAGAGAGAAGTGAAAGACAACAATGACAAATAGATCCCATATATTAAGGGAGGATATTGGTGATCTACTGAAGCATCTCCTCTAATTATCAAAAATGATTGGGTGACCCTCATTATCACCTTAGAGCATCTCTGATAGTTCCAAAAAAACAATGGGTAAATCAATGATTTTTTCAAATAGATAAAAAAAGTTAGGAGCATATCTATTGTTCCTCCAACAGTTTCTAAAATATGGATCCAAAAATAGAAGATAATTATGCATCAGGAATGTCGAAATATTTCTAAATTATCCTAACCACTTTTATATTTTCTTTATCTCTTATACATTTGCATCGGGAATCCTATCCTACTACTTATTCTTCCCCATGTCTTTCTGATGGGGACGGGTTCCCAATCTTCCGTCACATGAGATAGCTATCGATTTGGTTGCAGAGCAACACAAGGATCCGGCTTCATATCACAAAGACTTAAACCCTGCAACCTTAGCACCATGTCTCCTCTGGTTGTCAACCGTGTTATAATCCGGTTGATCTCACCGAGAAAGCTAATCCCTACTATGAACCGAAGAACACAGGCAAGAATAAGATAAAACGTAACTCAAGTAAAGTGACAATTGCGGATATATGATTAAGCACTCGAATATGGTGTTTCACAAACCAATGAACGACGACTGTTCAATGATAGATTAATCTAAAGAAAAACCCAAATCCTAACTTGGGCGATGGCTACTGACTATATAGTCTAAGGGGATGCCAAGGACCCCTATTCATGTCCCTAAGAAGTCCCGACATGTTACAAGGCACAAATGACCCAAAAGACGGCGACTCAGCACCCTGACAGATTTTGGACGCAGACTTGTTTTGACGATTGCTGTTGACTCCGATCAATTTTTGATGTGGGACAAGTGTCATTGGTTAGCTTATGAAATTATCTTTTTCCATCCATAGGTGGATCGTCGAAAATGGAGTTTGTATGTGTCCGGCCTGGGTGTCTATTTTACTGCAGGTTGCTCCTGGAGTCCGGGCATCCAACTTGACTTTGGACACTCTTGCTAGCCTCCTAAGGAGGTGGCCAAGTGGGAGGATGTCCAAGGGCTTCTTGGGTGTGTTCTCCATCTCTTTAGGGCTTGCCCCTTGGGCGCAGGGTCCGAAGGGTGAATATTAGGTCCATGACGATGACGCAGCTCTTGACATAAACAATGGCAACTTTTGTGATGCTTTGGTGGTCTTGCTGACATGATCTTGAGGTCAAACCATATCCATTGAAAGCTTATCAAATAAGCTTTTCATCATGTACTCATTTGTTTCAATCGCACTCCGTATGAAAAAGTTATGGCCATCGGAATAAAGAAGTGTCGGGCTGCAGACGAACCGAATGTTCAACTTTGGTGGACTTGCACTTTGAGATGAGCCTTATTCATGTTATATCCATGCTCCATAATCATCACCGTTGTTCCTAAGCACATTTGAAATGCTGAAATTAGGTAGCAACTAATTCTTGGTTTTATTATTATGTAGATATAGGAAAGAGCTCATCTTATAATCAACGGTCGTATCCAAAGGTGTCATGTCCTCATGACCTTCCACCTTCAGGTTGGCCGATGGATACGTACGCGTATATATCCGCGTGATTAGGCCGATTTTCCAAGTGCGGAAAGATTGCAAGTTGAGATAGGGAGTTGTTGGAGAACAGTTTTTTTTTTCAATCTTGCCAAAAATCAAGATTGGGAGTGGGTTTTGGAAACTCTTGGAGATGCTATTGGGAGAGTTGTATTCAAGAGCTGCTAAAGATGATCTTATATGTTGTCCAAAAAAAAAGATGATCTTATAGCCCCATTATTTTTCTTTGGTCTAGTCAGAGTTCTTATAAATTGGTCCGAGGTGTGGCCATCATGACAACAAAAGTCCATTAGTCATGGATGGATCAGATCATAAAGCTATAGGCTAATTCAAGCATATAGACTTGCTCGTGGGTGCATGTCGGCCTGACGGCCTCGCATCCAAAAATCACAGGTGCCGAACTGCTGGTGCCCCGTACTTGAGGCGGGAGCCAAACAAGTAGGGATACGGGTTAGTGTTCCATTCCACACTGAAATCCATTTAAGTTTCATTACAGCGTGTTCCCTATTATCATTTTTTGTTCCCTATTACAGCGTGTTCCCTATTATCATTTTTATATCACATCCTCTATAATTTTAAATGTTCAAACTTTCATTTATAGGTTTAGTTTAACTAACTAATGTAGATGATATGATAGGCACGAATAAACCAAATAATCGTCTATAATTAGGTACTTATTTGTATTACATCATAGTTTCATTAAAAAGGTGCATGGAATTGAGATGTCTTCTAAATTATATATTTTACCCATTGCTTACATAAAAATATCAGTACATGGGTTCATTGTAGATTTCTTTTGTAAATAGAAGGGTACGTGAAATTAGGATATCTTCTAAATTATGCATTTTACCTGCTGCTTATTATATGAACTATCGGTATCTGAGTTCATTAGGAATGGTTAAGCCCTTAGATAGTGCGCCTATGCGTGGATTTTCACCGGCGCGACCACCGGCAGTCCGGCACCGACCAGGGACGCCACCATCTTCTTACCTCAACAGTCTACCGGCACTTGACTTGCGGCTAGTATACCTCTCCGCGATAAAACCTCCACCTCGAATTCCTAGCCTCGTCGAAGCCTTTCAAGTCCAGTCTCAGTGGGAGTTTCATCGGAGTTTCATTAGCATTTAATAAGCTACCACATAAGCGTTTTTATGACGTGGCAATGTTTTTAATAAGAGAGAAGAAACTCTTTTGGCACAATTACCAACTCTTAATGAGTCATGAAACTAAATGCCTATAAAATTATAGAATGAAACTCTCTATTAAGAATGCGTGTTTCATCCATGTTTCGTTTCATTTTAAGTGAGATGGTACTCTTGGAAACAACACTACGAAACTTCCTACTGAGACTGGCCTAACGGAGCTTGGAAAGACTACCCTGGGTCCCTGGCACAAATTAGTTATGTGTTTTTGAAAAAAAAATGTATGTCTACTCATCTGCCAACATGTAACAGAAAATCAACATTGCGCAAAAGTTGCTTTCCCAACGGAGTCGATCTGAACTCTCGGTAGCTAGTATCCGGAGCAGCGGAAGCCGCGCGCACATCTCACATTTGCATGCTTATCGCCGTGACCCGCTTTTTACCAAGCGAAACATCCCATTCGACGCCCGTTCTCCCCTGGCTGGCTCCCTGGATCAACAAGTTTCTGCTCCCGGATGTGCTCCGCCGATGTGTAAAACTCCTGCCAAAAGTTGTATATCCTGCCGAACAAACTTTTAATTATGGAAGAGATAAAACAAAAGGCATAGTATTGCTTGGTACTGTAGTTGGCACCCGGGACTAAACAAAAACAAAGGCACGGCTGATATCCTTTGTTTTGTTTGATAGAAGCTGGATTATATTGGTCCCTGACACGGTGCTGCGCGTGGAAAGAGGCGACGGTCCCGTGGCAGTCAGTGCGCGGGACAGCGACGTTAACGGATTGTGTGCGATGTACTGCTGCATGATGAATGAGCCACGGACTCACGGTGTATGCATGTTGCCCGGGCAAAGAGAGAAAAGAGAATGCAAGTGTACACAGGGCCTGGCCAGCACCCGGGGCGCCTCAAAGACTCAGGCCTGGTTGATACCTGGACTAAAAATTTTAGTCCGAATACTTAGATGCTAATTAGAATGATTAAATATAGACTAATTATAAAACTAATTGCACAGATGGAGGCTAATTTACGAGACGAATCTATTAAGTCTAAGTAGTCTATGATTTGCTCATGTGATGCTACAGTAAACATGTGCTAATCATGAATTAATTAGGCTCATTAGATTCGTCTCGCGAATTAGCCACGGATTATGCAATTAGTTTTATAATTAACTTATATTTAGTCTTTTTAATTAGTATCAAACATGAACTAAAGTTTAGGTCTAAATATCAAACAATCCCCCTCAAATAGTAGTAATGAATCCAGTAGTACTAGCCAGGGCAAGGGGTGAACTGGCCAGGCCATGCTTATCAAGACGACAGGTCGCTTTCCTCCTTGTCGGCATCGCATTGCATCGTAATTGCACTGCTTCACCTCACACCTTGACGGATCCTTTTAACGCCATGGAATGAGAAGCTAGCTCCAGCTGAAAGGGGCGAGTGCAGTGAATCTAGCTTGTTGTGAGTGTGACCAGGGGGGAACTGAAGGCTTCCAGCGATCCGACTGGGCTTTCTGCTGGAAAAGCCGGGGTTGCTGGTTTGGCTGTCTGGACAGTGACCCTGGAGGCGTAGAAACGGTGGGCCCTAGGCCGACATGGCATGATAAGTCAAAGTACTAGCGTTTAGGTGTCAAGTCATGCATGTCCCCGACATTAACACATACAGTACTCACCCCTTCATCTAGTAAGAAACTCATCAATAGACGTGCTCTTGACTTGAGAAGAGGATAGGGTTTGTGAAACCCAAGCCTTGGTGGCTTCCTTAACAACGTGGAGGTAGGCAAGCCTTAGTGGCGAGCTGAACCACGGGATAAACACTTGGTCTCTTATGTTCTTGCTATTTGTGTTGTGCTTTACTTGTTTGTTGGTGATTCTAGGGTTTGCTCCCGATCTACTTGTGCATTAGCTTCTGATCTTGTTCAAGTGGTGAAATAGGCTCTACACTACCCTAGGAACATCAGTAATTTGCTCGATCTACTTTTCATTGCACAAATTTTGAATTGTAAAAATGAGCTCCTCTGCACGCGGCACCACCGCAGTTTTGCCCGGCATTGCCACGTCACGGCAGTGCCACACCTATACTGACCACTGGCGATTGAGTTTGTTTCAAGTAGGCCTATTCACCCCCCCCCTAGGCGTGCCAGATCCTTTTCACAAACATGCAGGCTCACTCGGCATCGTTGGTTGGCAAGGAAAAACAGTGCCAAGCAAAGGAACCACATGTGCCCTAAGTCTCTCCATGCATAGTACCCTTTTAATTATAAGATATTTTGACTTTTTTAGATACATAGTTTTTACTATGTACTTAGATATACACTATGTCTACATACATAGTAAACACAATGTATCTAAAAAAGCCAAATGTCTTATAATTTAAACAGAGGGAGTATATAAGATGATTTCTAAGATGGGGGAGAGAGAGAGATCACTTTATTTTGACATGGAGAAATAATCTCTTGCCTGCAAAATGTCTAATTGTGATGTCCAAACAACTTCATGTCACAATTAGACAAATGATGGAAACATACCATGAGGTCCATAATACACATTTTCCCTGGTGGCTAGGGATATGGAAGTGAATGGAATAAAGATTCAGATAACATTACTTTCCACAGTTAATTTGGATGTAGATATTGTAAGTGCAATCAAGCCCTAAGTGGGTTTTGGTGATGTTGACTACATAATTAAAGGACTAATGGCTTTTACAAGTGACTGACAGCGAATCATAAGTTATGGGTGCAAAGAAACACTGGAGGAGACCCCCAACTCAAAAGGATGGTTTGAAACAACTCAAGGAGCAAGATTACTTTATTTTATGTTTTGAAATTGAGTTATAGGACAAGCCGTACTATCAAGGGGGATACTAATAGTGTGCTGGGTAGAACAAAGTGCTCAAACTCTAACTACATCTCAAATTATTCCAGCCACAAAAAGCCAGCTGATCTTCACTCTAATATGTTCTGGCTTGCGCGGAAGCTCCGCGCTCTGTCTGTGAAAGGATCAAGATGCCCAAGAGGGGGAGGGGGTGAATTGGGCTAATCTAAATTTTCTCGCAACAATTAAGTCCTACCACTTAGCCCATTTCACCCCTTGTGCCTAAAAGTGATTTCTATTCTACCGCACAAAAGTTTTGCACCATAGATTCCAATTCTACTCTAGCATGGCAATTCTAGAAATGTAAAGACATGAAAATAATTGCTCAAATGTAAATGCTCAAAGTAAAGGGAGGGAAAGGAACACGGTGATGTTTTCCCGAGGTATCGGAGGGTCGGCACTCCCCACTAGTCCTCGTTGGAGCACCCGCGTAAGGGTGTAGCTCCCCCTCGATCCGCGCAAGGACCGAGTGCTCTCTACGGGCTGATTCTTTGTCACTCCGATGCAGTGAATCACCCACAACCGCTCACAAGATGAGTTTGGTCATCCACAAGCTCTGCCAAATGATCGCCAGGCTCCCAATCACCACCAAGCCGTCTAGGTGATGCCGATCACCAAGAGTAACAAGCACAAACTCTCACTTGACCATGACAAACCTAATGAGGAAGGTGGATGCACACTTGCTGCTCCTATGCACTAATGAGGTCCTTAATCTTGGATCAACAAATCTCAATCATCCCACTAGGCACTTGCTCCCCCTTGCACTCCCACTACAAGAAACCCCCCCACTAGATACGTTTTATTTCTACGTTAGATACGCTTTATTTCATCGCTAATGAAGTATAGACGCGCTTTACTAAAGCCTGTCTGGAGCGTCTCCACATGGACCGTGTCAAGAACTGTAGATACGTTTTGTCAAGCGTGCCTAAAAGGCATGAGACGCTTTTAGAGACGGTGTCAAACGTGTCTAAAAGACATGAAACGTTTTGTAGAGACGTTGAATAGCATGTCTACGTCCCCTTGAGACATTTTTAAATTTCGTGTCAAGCAAAGTTGATACGCCTTCATATCCTTTCGTTGTTTCTTATTGCTATTATATTTTGTGGAAATGTTTTAATCCACATATAATCATATTTACTTTGGACACTATAGTACAGAAGATGGAATACCACACAAAATGCATTTCATTTAATATTAGAGCAAACAGAGTCAACAATAAAACCAATCATCCATATACAGAATGTTGATATTACATATTCCTTTAATTCATATACAATGGGAGCTAATCATCTAATCTATTTAAAAAGCTTTGTGCATCCAGACACTTGCGCTTCAGTTACTGGTTACTTCTTCGTGCGTCAGATTTTCTTGACATGCTTCCAAGATCCTGCATATTAAATAAATAAATTCCATAAGTTCTAGAAAATACAACGCCACACAAATTTCTCTAATGAATTTAGAAAAAAAATCTTAGCTAGAGATAGAAGTAAAGGTTTTTTCAATGATTGTGTTGATAAAGTCCAACATAGGACAAGCTAGAGCTACTTTCTGTGAATCAACAATCATGTAGAGCTAGACTCAGGTAAAGCCGATATATACTATACCCTACATTGAAAAGAATATGATGCTCACATAAGTAAATATTACATATTTAATAAGACAACTAACTGCTAAGGAATAAAAGTAGTATATAAATTTCACGTAAAGGAAAATAACAATCCAAGTAGTTCATTAGCACTAGATCATCAGGTACAGAATTTGACACACCATCGTAGCAAGAACTAGAAATTGTGTTACAATGCGGCACATCTGTAAGCTATTTAAAAGCTACTGTACAGAGCTAGTTCGTATCTAGGAAAAAAAATCAGGTTGTTAGAATTAGCAAATATGATGGTAGGATATTCAAACACAATTTACACTAGCATGATTCTTTCGACAACCATAGTGGCAGCAGTTAATTCAGAAACCAATTTCATATGTTCAGAGAAATAGAGAATGATTTGAATGATTGAATTTCCAACTGCCTGTCCATATGTGATAGAATAGTTTCTGTTATTATGCATCGCAAGCCTCTGGCACTACTTTATGCGCTCAGCAAGATGTAGTTTATTTATGAACTGAAGATCAACAGGCTATAGAAAGGTATGAAATGGACGAACTCACATGGATCTGTGAAACAGAGCTCCAACCATTCTTGCAGCTAGTGTGGCAGCCCAGTAGCGCACCCTAGTGGCCATCTCCACCGGCATTGGCGGCTGTACCTGCTCAAAATCAGTAAACTAGAATAAATAATGCTTTGTTGGTGGTTCTGCTCTTCCAAGTATCCAAGTGATTTACAGAATCCAATCCGTAACTATTGAATGGGAAGCCAATTGGTCAGATTTTAACTTACAAAATTGAGCTCGAGAAGCACCCCCCCCCCCCCTCCCCCTGCGCAGATGCGATGCTGCTGTGCCACCGGCGACCAGCCGCCGACATGGACAGCCCTAAGCCCTTGCGGACTTGTGCTCGGTGCCTCGGACGCTCGCACCACAGCACCAACCACCCACAGGACACAGCCCCGTGCCCACGACACCCGTGCGCACGCCGGCCATCGGCTCACCTTTGTCCTACCGCCCGCCGCCGCCGGAGTCCGCCACCGCCAACCACTAGGGTTTGGGAAAAACGGGAGAGAACGCAGAAGAGCGGGCGGTTATGCTGTACAATAGCCATCTAGTGTTTTTTTCTTAGGGAACTCAGGCCACCAGCTGCTGGGCTTTGTTGGGCCATCGGGTAGATATGAACAGTAGACACGCTATTTTCTTTTTTGAGCCGTGTTAAGAATCGTGTCTACCAACCGATATAGATACGTTATTTTAAAAATGTATCAACAATCGTGTCTAGCGGTGGAACTCTTGAGAGATAGATACGCTTTATTAATAATTAAAAACGTGTCAACAAGCGTGTCTGGCCATGTTCGGCTGTTACACAAGCCGGCTGATTTCGACTGATTTAATAGTGTTCTGTGAGAGAGAATAAATTGGAATAAGCTGAAACAAGCTGAAAATAAGATAAGCGAACGGGGAGCAAAGGAAACGCATCTAGAGGGGGGTTTTCTTGTAGTGTCTAAGTGGGTTCCTTCAGCAGAACAAATGAGCAAGAGAGTGAAAAGGGACGAGATGGAAGGGTATAAATACCCTCCACTTCCAGAACTAGCCATTAGAAAACAATCCAGCAAAAGTCGGGATCATCGAATGCTACGAAGTCAGGCATCCAACAAAACACTATTGTCTGATGTGACTGTAATGGCTACAGTGACGTCACCTGTCAGAGCTAGCCGTTACCGTGTCAGTAAATCAAATTAGCGTCCGATGCCTACCCATTAGACTTGTCCGATGTGGATTTCCCCTCTCTGGAACCTCTCTGGAACACATCGGATGGAAACCAACATTTGTCCGATGTGGAACTGTTCATCGACCGATGCACTCTGAGTACCAAACCCTCACGTGAATAGTTCTATCGTTGCGCCCGATGCAGGAGTGCGCCAGCGTCCGATGGATTTCCAATCCTTACTGCGCAGTCTCTAAGTCACATCGGACTCTAATCATTTTGTCCGATGCCACCTGCATCAGAGTTCGATGCACAATTTAACCCTCCATTCACTTCCAATTCGAAATCCTTTGTGAATGAGGTTGAGTCCAATTGATCTTTGGGCTATCCCCGAGTTACCTAATAGCATAAATTTGGTGGGTAATATTATTACTTGCCGTTTATTAACTAATCACTATTAATCATATTGATGATAGCCTTTGATTAGGAAACAAAATGAGGGCACATGCGTCATTAGTGTTCTCTCTTATCTATTCTAAAATCTCTATAATACACTAAGTCACAAAGGGTAATACAAACGTCCCGGTACTCAACCATAACGAATTGGGAGCTCCCGGGTGACCGCTAGCCGTCTAGGAGCCAAGCTCCAAGAGTAACGAACACACCAACTGGCTAAAGCTTCACCAAGTACACAAGAACGGAGAAGAAGGATCTTCTCTTGTTTTCTCACTCTCTTTTGCCAAATCTCTCAAGGACTCACCAAGATTTGAGCAAGAGATGTTGGAGCCAAAAAAAAAGAATGGAGAGGGAGAGAGCTTTAGGTCAAACAGAATGAGTGAGTGGAGAAGATAACCGTTGGGGGAGAGAGGAGAAGGTATAAATACCTCCCTCAACTCCCACAAAATGATCGACCAGACTGAAAGCATCTAGGCTCCTAGTGGGTTTCGGTGATTAATGACTACACAAGATTATTGTGACTAATGTGTGTTTTGTAGAGACAATTTGAGTTAGCTCACGATAATGATGATTGTTTGTGCAATCAACGGTTTTCATGCCCCTGTCGATGGAATTCGTTTCGATTTTCAAAGCATGGACGACAAGGTTAAGGACGAACTAGTTCTAAGTGTCGTTTGGCGTTAAGAGACACTTAGAGTAGTTTAAGACTTTGTTTTTCCTCTGGCCGTACTATAAAGGGGTATGAGCTAGTAACTTGATCTAGGTGTCTAATGTGTTAGGTTTGGTGCACACTTGTCAAATTTAGCATTAGGTAACTCGGGGATAGCCCAAAGATCAATTGGACTCAACCTCATTCACAAAGGATTTCGAATTGGAAGTGAATGGAGGGTTAAATTGTGCATCGAACTCTGATGCAGGTGGCATCGGACAAAATGATTAGAGTCCGATGTGACTTAGAGACTGCGCAGTAAGGATTGGAAATCCATCGGACGCTGGCGCACTCCTGCATCGGGCGCAACGATAGAACTATTCACGTGAGGGTTTGGTACTCAGAGTGCATCGGTCGATGAACAGTTCCACATCGGACAAATGTTGGTTTCCATCCGATGTGTTCCAGAGAGGTTCCAGAGAGGGGAAATCCACATCGGACAAGTCTAATGGGTAGGCATCGGACGCTAATTTGATTTACTGACACGGTAACGGCTAGCTCTGACAGGTGACGTCACTGTAGCCATTACAGTCACATCAGACAATAGTGTTTTGTTGGATGCCTGACTTCGTAGCATTCGATGATCCCGACTTTTGCTGGATTGTTTTCTAATGGCTAGTTCTGGAAGTGGAGGGTATTTATACCCTTCCATCTCGTCCCTTTTCACTCTCTTGCTCATTTGTTCTGCTGAAGGAACCCACTTAGACACTACAAGAAAACCCCCCTCTAGATGCGTTTCCTTTGCTCCCCGTTCGCTTATCTTATTTTCAGCTTGTTTCAGCTTATTCCAATTTATTCTCTCTCACAGAACACTATTAAATCAGTCGAAATCAGCCGGCTTGTGTAACAGCCGAACATGGCCAGACACGCTTGTTGACACGTTTTTAATTATTAATAAAGCGTATCTATCTCTCAAGAGTTCCACCGCTAGACACGATTGTTGATACATTTTTAAAATAACGTATCTATATCGGTTGGTAGACACGATTCTTAACACGGCTCAAAAAAGAAAATAGCGTGTCTACTGTTCATATCTACCCGATGGCCCAACAAAGCCCAGCAGCTGGTGGCCTGAGTTCCCTAAGAAAAAAACACTAGATGGCTATTGTACAGCATAACCGCCCGCTCTTCTGCGTTCTCTCCCGTTTTTCCCAAACCCTAGTGGTTGGCGGTGGCGGACTCCGGCGGCGGCGGGCGGTAGGACAAAGGTGAGCCGATGGCCGGCGTGCGCACGGGTGTCGTGGGCACGGGGCTGTGTCCTGTGGGTGGTTGGTGCTGTGGTGCGAGCGTCCGAGGCACCGAGCACAAGTCCGCAAGGGCTTAGGGCTGTCCATGTCGGCGGCTGGTCGCCGGTGGCACAGCAGCATCGCATCTGCGCAGGGGGAGGGGGGGGGGGGGGGTGCTTCTCGAGCTCAATTTTGTAAGTTAAAATCTGACCAATTGGCTTCCCATTCAATAGTTACGGATTGGATTCTGTAAATCACTTGGATACTTGGAAGAGCAGAACCACCAACAAAGCATTATTTATTCTAGTTTACTGATTTTGAGCAGGTACAGCCGCCAATGCCGGTGGAGATGGCCACTAGGGTGCGCTACTGGGCTGCCACACTAGCTGCAAGAATGGTTGGAGCTCTGTTTCACAGATCCATGTGAGTTCGTCCATTTCATACCTTTCTATAGCCTGTGATCTTCAGTTCATAAATAAACTACATCTTGCTGAGCGCATAAAGTAGTGCCAGAGGCTTGCGATGCATAATAACAGAAACTATTCTATCACATATGGACAGGCAGTTGGAAATTCAATCATTCAAATCATTCTCTATTTCTCTGAACATATGAAATTGGTTTCTGAATTAACTGCTGCCACTATGTTGTCGAAAGAATCATGCTAGTGTAAATTGTGTTTGAATATCCTACCATCATATTTGCTAATTCTAACAACCTGATTTTTTTTCCTAGATACGAACTAGCTCTGTACAGTAGCTTTTAAATAGCTTACAGATGTGCCGCATTGTAACACAATTTCTAGTTCTTGCTACGAATGGTGTGTCAAATTCTGTACCCTGATGATCTAGTGCTAATGAACTACTTGGATTGTTATTTTCCTTTACGTGAAATTTATATACTACTTTTATTCCTTAGCAGTTAGTTGTCTTATTAAATATGTAATATTTACTTATGTGAGCATCATATTCTTTTCAATGTAGGGTATAGTATATATCGGCTTTACCTGAGTCTAGCTCTACATGATTGTTGATTCACAGAAAGTAGCTCTAGCTTGTCCTATGTTTGGACTTTTATCAACACAATCATTGAAAAAACCTTTACTTCTATCTCTAGCTAAGATTTTTTTTTCTAAATTCATTAGAGAAATTTGTGTGGCGTTGTATTTTCTAGAACTTATGGAATTTATTTATTTAATATGCAGGATCTTGGAAGCATGTCAAGAAAATCTGACGCACGAAGAAGTAACCAGTAAACTGAAGCGCAAGTGTCTGGATGCACAAAGCTTTTTAAATAGATTAGATGATTAGCTCCCATTGTATATGAATTAAAGGAATATGTAATATCAACATTCTGTATATGGATGATTGGTTTTATTGTTGACTCTGTTTGCTCTAATATTAAATGAAATGCATTTTGTGTGGTATTCCATCTTCTGTACTATAGTGTCCAAAGTAAATATGATTATATGTGGATTAAAACATTTCCACAAAATATAATAGCAATAAGAAACAACGAAAAGGATATGAAGGCGTATCAACTTTGCTTGACACGAAATTTAAAATGTCTCAAGGGGACGTAGACATGCTATTCAACGTCTCTACAAAACGTTTCATGTCTTTTAGACACGTTTGACACCGTCTCTAAAAAGCGTCTCATGCCTTTTAGGCACGCTTGACAAAACGTATCTACAGTTCTTGACACGGTCCATGTGAAGACGCTCCAGACAGGCTTTAGTAAAGCGCGTCTATACTTCATTAGCGATGAAATAAAGCGTATCTAACGTAGAAATAAAACGTATCTAGTGGGGGGGTTTTCTTGTAGTGGGAGTGCAAGGGGGAGCAAGTGCCTAGTGGGATGATTGAGATTTGTTGATCCAAGATTAAGGACCTCATTAGTGCATAGGAGCAGCAAGTGTGCATCCACCTTCCTCATTAGGTTTGTCATGGTCAAGTGAGAGTTTGTGCTTGTTACTCTTGGTGATCGGCATCACCTAGACGGCTTGGTGGTGATTGGGAGCCTGGCGATCATTTGGCAGAGCTTGTGGATGACCAAACTCATCTTGTGAGCGGTTGTGGGTGATTCACTGCATCGGAGTGACAAAGAATCAGCCCGTAGAGAGCACTCGGTCCTTGCGCGGATCGAGGGGGAGCTACACCCTTACGCGGGTGCTCCAACGAGGACTAGTGGGGAGTGCCGACCCTCCGATACCTCGGGAAAACATCA
This sequence comes from Tripidium arundinaceum, assembly GCA_030439765.1. Lineage (NCBI taxonomy): Eukaryota > Viridiplantae > Streptophyta > Magnoliopsida > Poales > Poaceae > Tripidium > Tripidium arundinaceum. Next base: position 4,041 of record JAHUYU010001567.1, on the reverse strand, counting down.
CCGTGTTCCTTTCCCTCCCTTTACTTTGAGCATTTACATTTGAGCAATTATTTTCATGTCTTTACATTTCTAGAATTGCCATGCTAGAGTAGAATTGGAATCTATGGTGCAAAACTTTTGTGCGGTAGAATAGAAATCACTTTTAGGCACAAGGGGTGAAATGGGCTAAGTGGTAGGACTTAATTGTTGCGAGAAAATTTAGATTAGCCCAATTCACCCCCTCCCCCTCTTGGGCATCTTGATCCTTTCACAGACAGAGCGCGGAGCTTCCGCGCAAGCCAGAACATATTAGAGTGAAGATCAGCTGGCTTTTTGTGGCTGGAATAATTTGAGATGTAGTTAGAGTTTTGAGCACTTTGTTCTACCCAGCACACTATTAGTATCCCCCTTGATAGTACGGCTTGTCCTATAACTCAATTTCAAAACATAAAATAAAGTAATCTTGCTCCTTGAGTTGTTTCAAACCATCCTTTTGAGTTGGGGGTCTCTTATGTTCTTGCTATTTGTGTTGTGCTTTACTTGTTTGTTGGTGATTCTAGGGTTTGCTCCCGATCTACTTGTGCATTAGCTTCTGATCTTGTTCAAGTGGTGAAATAGGCTCTACACTACCCTAGGAACATCAGTAATTTGCTCGATCTACTTTTCATTGCACAAATTTTGAATTGTAAAAATGAGCTCCTCTGCACGCGGCACCACCGCAGTTTTGCCCGGCATTGCCACGTCACGGCAGTGCCACACCTATACTGACCACTGGCGATTGAGTTTGTTTCAAGTAGGCCTATTCACCCCCCCCCTAGGCGTGCCAGATCCTTTTCACAAACATGCAGGCTCACTCGGCATCGTTGGTTGGCAAGGAAAAACAGTGCCAAGCAAAGGAACCACATGTGCCCTAAGTCTCTCCATGCATAGTACCCTTTTTAATTATAAGATATTTTGACTTTTTTAGATACATAGTTTTTACTATGTACTTAGATATACACTATGTCTACATACATAGTAAACACAATGTATCTAAAAAGCCAAATGTCTTATAATTTAAACAGAGGGAGTATATAAGATGATTTCTAAGATGGGGGAGAGAGAGAGATCACTTTATTTTGACATGGAGAAATAATCTCTTGCCTGCAAAATGTCTAATTGTGATGTCCAAACAACTTCATGTCACAATTAGACAAATGATGGAACATACCATGAGGTCCATAATACACATTTTCCCTGGTGGCTAGGGATATGGAAGTGAATGGAATAAAGATTCAGATAACATTACTTTCCACAGTTAATTTGGATGTAGATATTGTAAGTGCAATCAAGCCCTAAGTGGGTTTTGGTGATGTTGACTACATAAAAGGACTAATGGCTTTTACAAGTGACTGACAGCGAATCATAAGTTATGGGTGCAAAGAAACACTGGAGGAGACCCCCAACTCAAAAGGATGGTTTGAAACAACTCAAGGAGCAAGATTACTTTATTTTATGTTTTGAAATTGAGTTATAGGACAAGCCGTACTATCAAGGGGGATACTAATAGTGTGCTGGGTAGAACAAAGTGCTCAAAACTCTAACTACATCTCAAATTATTCCAGCCACAAAAAGCCAGCTGATCTTCACTCTAATATGTTCTGGCTTGCGCGGAAGCTCCGCGCTCTGTCTGTGAAAGGATCAAGATGCCCAAGAGGGGGAGGGGGTGAATTGGGCTAATCTAAATTTTCTCGCAACAATTAAGTCCTACCACTTAGCCCATTTCACCCCTTGTGCCTAAAAGTGATTTCTATTCTACCGCACAAAAGTTTTGCACCATAGATTCCAATTCTACTCTAGCATGGCAATTCTAGAAATGTAAAGACATGAAAATAATTGCTCAAATGTAAATGCTCAAAGTAAAGGGAGGGAAAGGAACACGGTGATGTTTTCCCGAGGTATCGGAGGGTCGGCACTCCCCACTAGTCCTCGTTGGAGCACCCGCGTAAGGGTGTAGCTCCCCCTCGATCCGCGCAAGGACCGAGTGCTCTCTACGGGCTGATTCTTTGTCACTCCGATGCAGTGAATCACCCACAACCGCTCACAAGATGAGTTTGGTCATCCACAAGCTCTGCCAAATGATCGCCAGGCTCCCAATCACCACCAAGCCGTCTAGGTGATGCCGATCACCAAGAGTAACAAGCACAAACTCTCACTTGACCATGACAAACCTAATGAGGAAGGTGGATGCACACTTGCTGCTCCTATGCACTAATGAGGTCCTTAATCTTGGATCAACAAATCTCAATCATCCCACTAGGCACTTGCTCCCCCTTGCACTCCCACTACAAGAAAACCCCCCCACTAGATACGTTTTATTTCTACGTTAGATACGCTTTATTTCATCGCTAATGAAGTATAGACGCGCTTTACTAAAGCCTGTCTGGAGCGTCTTCACATGGACCGTGTCAAGAACTGTAGATACGTTTTGTCAAGCGTGCCTAAAAGGCATGAGACGCTTTTTAGAGACGGTGTCAAACGTGTCTAAAAGACATGAAACGTTTTGTAGAGACGTTGAATAGCATGTCTACGTCCCCTTGAGACATTTTAAATTTCGTGTCAAGCAAAGTTGATACGCCTTCATATCCTTTTCGTTGTTTCTTATTGCTATTATATTTTGTGGAAATGTTTTAATCCACATATAATCATATTTACTTTGGACACTATAGTACAGAAGATGGAATACCACACAAAATGCATTTCATTTAATATTAGAGCAAACAGAGTCAACAATAAAACCAATCATCCATATACAGAATGTTGATATTACATATTCCTTTAATTCATATACAATGGGAGCTAATCATCTAATCTATTTAAAAAGCTTTGTGCATCCAGACACTTGCGCTTCAGTTTACTGGTTACTTCTTCGTGCGTCAGATTTTCTTGACATGCTTCCAAGATCCTGCATATTAAATAAATAAATTCCATAAGTTCTAGAAAATACAACGCCACACAAATTTCTCTAATGAATTTAGAAAAAAAAATCTTAGCTAGAGATAGAAGTAAAGGTTTTTTCAATGATTGTGTTGATAAAAGTCCAAACATAGGACAAGCTAGAGCTACTTTCTGTGAATCAACAATCATGTAGAGCTAGACTCAGGTAAAGCCGATATATACTATACCCTACATTGAAAAGAATATGATGCTCACATAAGTAAATATTACATATTTAATAAGACAACTAACTGCTAAGGAATAAAAGTAGTATATAAATTTCACGTAAAGGAAAATAACAATCCAAGTAGTTCATTAGCACTAGATCATCAGGGTACAGAATTTGACACACCATTCGTAGCAAGAACTAGAAATTGTGTTACAATGCGGCACATCTGTAAGCTATTTAAAAGCTACTGTACAGAGCTAGTTCGTATCTAGGAAAAAAAATCAGGTTGTTAGAATTAGCAAATATGATGGTAGGATATTCAAACACAATTTACACTAGCATGATTCTTTCGACAACATAGTGGCAGCAGTTAATTCAGAAACCAATTTCATATGTTCAGAGAAATAGAGAATGATTTGAATGATTGAATTTCCAACTGCCTGTCCATATGTGATAGAATAGTTTCTGTTATTATGCATCGCAAGCCTCTGGCACTACTTTATGCGCTCAGCAAGATGTAGTTTATTTATGAACTGAAGATCACAGGCTATAGAAAGGTATGAAATGGACGAACTCACATGGATCTGTGAAACAGAGCTCCAACCATTCTTGCAGCTAGTGTGGCAGCCCAGTAGCGCACCCTAGTGGCCATCTCCACCGGCATTGGCGGCTGTACCTGCTCAAAATCAGTAAACTAGAATAAATAATGCTTTGTTGGTGGTTCTGCTCTTCCAAGTATCCAAGTGATTTACAGAATCCAATCCGTAACTATTGAATGGGAAGCCAATTGGTCAGATTTTAACTTACAAAATTGAGCTCGAGAAGCACCCCCCCCCCCCCCCTCCCCCTGCGCAGATGCGATGCTGCTGTGCCACCGGCGACCAGCCGCCGACATGGACAGCCCTAAGCCCTTGCTG